>CATIWK010097529.1:0-19064 GCA_949634005.1 Mallotus japonicus
CAAACTACGTAGTTTTGCTAAAAACTATGCAGTTTTGTAGTTATGTTTATTAGTTATAAATTGTTTGATTAAATTAAGATTACATAGTTTTAACTTAAGATAAAATATGTAATTGAATAAGTGTATAATAAAATTAAATTACGATTTATAAAATAATACTAAATCATTTTATAACATTAAGATTATGTAGTTTATTTAATATTCATACTTAATTTATATTACGATGCCTTCTATAATTTTTTTTAAAGTATATACTCTTTATTAATAACCACCTTAGACATAAAATACATTCTCATATTAAGGTGATAAAAATAAAGTAATATAAAAGTATCTAAAAACTAAAATTACTTAAAATTTTTTCTTAAATCATTCCTAAAAAATACCACTACTTAATACTAATATTTAAATTTATGAGATAGTAAACGAGCTTGTTCACGAGCTTACTCAACGAGCCTATTCGTGAGCTTACTTCTCGAGCCTGTTTGCGAGCCTGTTCACAAGCTTGTTCACGAGCCTACTTCGCTAGCCTGTTCACGAGCTTAAACGAGCCGAGTATCAAGATGTTCGGGCTCGGCTCGTTTAGCTTACGAGCTTTAAAATTATGTTCGGGCTTGGCACGTTTAACTTAATGAACGAGCTCGAGCGAGCTTTTAACGAGCCGAACGTGAGCGGCTCGGCTCGGTTACACCCCTACTTTCAAGTGTTTGTGCAAATCCTTTTGGAACAAAGAACCACTACTGTACCTCCTCAAGTGAAAAGCATTCAATGGAGCATCGCGAGATTTTGTTGTTTGTGGTGAATCTGGTGATTGAGAATTAGCAGGATATGATGTAAAGAAATCCTTATTTTTCTCTAATTCTTCTGTTCTTGAACGTGGAGAATAAGAAGAAATAGAGTGTGAAGGAGAGAGCATGGCTGGTGAATTTGACATTGAACTAGCTTGAGAAGAGAAAGAAGTTGCGGACGTAAATCAACAATAGTGGTGGTTGAATGTTATTGATTGGAGGTTTATACTTTTTAATTTTTTAATGAAATTAAAATTGAATATACAGTTGAAAGGTAATGAACCTGCAGTTAGAGGTTAATGAATATATAGGTGAAGGTTAATGAATCTATTATAAATTCATTGATTTTTACCTGTAAATTCATTGAGATTCTCATGAACATGTAGGTTAAAATTAATGAACCTGCACGAAAAAAAAATATGGACACTTGACATGAAAAAAACAATGTGCGCTTTTTTTTTTTTATTTCGCACGTGTAATGATCCCGGTCCATATTACAATATGAACATGAGTCCATGGTATAACAACTGCTTAAATGCCATGTATTTTTGTATTATTTTGACATTTTGTATATAATCAATTCAGATAATTTTAAACGATGTGTCAGTAAAATTTTTCAGAAAATTTCAAGTAAATATATTGAATTGTAAAAAAAAAAGAGTGGTTTTTCTCTAATTCTCCGGCTATTGCGTTAAAAGTTCAAAAATTATATTTGCAGTTAACCCACAGAAAAAGACAAAACTTCCTCTCAAAATTTAATCACAAATACCAACGAAACGAAAGAAGAAACCCTAAAGTAGGTTTGGCGCCAAATTTGAAAAGAACACAGTAACCAACAAATCCCCGCCCCCTGTTTTTGTTTTCCCTAATTGAACTATTTATTAATTTCGAAGTGGAAGGCCTTGTCATTTTAAACTTTGCCCTAAAAAGTAGCAACACGCCTGTACTTTCCTACTTGTAAACACTCTCTCTCTCTGGTTTCTAGATTTAGAAGTTTCTCTTTCCTCCGTAATTCTATCTCTGTGGCCTCCATCTGTTAATTCTTGTGCGGGTACAAATCCAATGGAAAACAGTGGGTGCAAGGCGGAAGATGGGATGATCGATGTACAATATCACCAGGTTGAAATTGGTAAGGTAAAAAGCGAAGAGGATGCAATGGAAATCTGTGCTTCTGCGGAGGAAACTGCTCAATTTAGCGAAATGAAGTGCCAAGGAGCGGAAATGAAACCAAAAAGTGAAAATAATAATTTTGATTCAGGGAAAATGGAACCCAAGAAGCGTGGCAGGAAGCCCAAGAAAAGGGTGGATGATGCTTTGCAGTGTGCAGTAGGTGAACAGAGTGCTATTAAGGTGGAAAAGATTGAAGAGAAAGCCCTGGAAGATGACAATGCTAAGCAATTCCATGCAAGCGGTCAACAGGAAGGGATCAAAACTGAAACCAAGAAGCGTGGCAGGAAGCCCAAGAAAAGGGTGGATGATACTTTGCAGTGTGCAGTAGGTGAACAGAGTGCTATTAAGGTGGAAAAGATTGAAGAGAAAACCCCAGAAGATGACGATGCTAAGCAATTCCATGCAAACGGGATCAAAACTGGTGGCAGAGCACAGAAACAAAATGTTATTGGGACTGACAAAGGTAAAGAAGAGCAGGAAAATGAAGAAGATGCTGATGCCATGAGGCTTTGTTTAAAAAGAAAGAAAGAAAATGTGCTTACTGAAAATCAACAAGACACAAAGCTAGAGAATGGAACAGAAGTTGAATTAAATGTGTACAGCGACAGACAGGAGGAAGGACAAGGGAATGCTGATTGTTTGGAAGGCAATGGAAGTTATCATAGTAAACTGAGAGCTAAAAAAAGGGTGACGTATGATGAGACCAGTGACCAAGATGAAGAGACCTTAGGGAGGAAGAAGCGTGGTAGAAAGGGAAGGCGGAAGACATCAGTCACAGGAAGAGATGGTGCAGAAGAAGGGGTTGTTACCAGTGACAAAGATGAAGAGACCTTAGGGAGGAAGAAGCGTGGTAGAAAGGGAAGGCCGAAGACATCAGTCACAGGAAGAGATGGTGCAGAAGAAGGGGTTGTTAATGGAAATGGAGATTTTGGGGAAGGAAATGTAAAAGAAGCAAGTGAACGAGAGAGGAAGCAGCACAATAAGGACACGAGTGATGGTGAAAAAGGTTATCTTTTTAGAGCTCCAAAAGCCATGGATAAAAATGGAAAGGAGGTTAAAATTAATAAACACAGTGCAGAGGTAACTGACGTACGTTATCTTGTGGAATGCTAGTGTTATTGTGTTTCTGATCTGTTGGGTTTGCAGTTTATTGCAGAGGTTTGCTTAATGTGCCATCAGTGCCAGAGGAATGATAAAGGTCGGGTTGTTCGTTGCCAAAATTGCAAGAGGAAGCGATACTGCATCCCCTGCTTGAAATGGTACAGTTTGGTGAATTATTTATTTCTTTTAGCAACTTATACTTATTTCCTACTTGGCGTTTGTTTGAACAACTGATTTTTACATTGCAAGGCAATATTTGAACACTCATCCATTGGCTCTGGCTCTTCTTCTAAATTTAATTCTTAAATAGGCATATCATGTGCAAGTGCTGTCTTGAGATAGCTAACTTTTGGCTTTGTGGAAAGTGCAAATTGCAATAACGTGATGCTATAAATAGATAGTTGTAGTTAATACTTGTAGGTATTAGTAGAATGCATTTAATATTAAAGCTGATTGGTAGTCATAACAAGTTTCGGGATCAAATTATGCAATAGTTGTGCCAGTTTCATTATAAAAGGTTATTTGACCCCTTATTTATTTAAGCTAACTATTCCTATGAAAATTCTTATTATTTTTTTCGTGGGGGCACATGTGATTTTAAATTATATTGTTTGCCATTGTTACCATTTAGTGCTTTGAATAGTGTAATCAGAGTGCAAAATACAGAAAATAAAATGAATTTCTCTTGTTGTATTACATCAAGTGTATAAGTACATTTATATATACAAATCATTATGTTCATTTTCAAAGCTACAGCCTGTTTCAACCTGCAATATCTGCTACGTATCAGTCAGCCCTGCAGCCTCCGCAATATATCTGACGTCCTCTAACAACCTCTGCAACATATCTTGACAGCCTGTAACAAATAGCATCAACTTATGTTCCCAATTTTATTTTTTTGTGTTCTCTGTTGATATCTGACAGTGGAAGTAATTATGAGTGAACCTTGATCATGCTGTAATTTTCTTTTGAATTTTTTTTATGCAACTCACTTAAGAAAATGCTTGTCTATTTGTGCAGCAGATATCTTTCATTGTTTGTATGTGCTGATAGATTTAAGCTAAAATTTCAACTGTGGACATTACATATGTGTATCCAGGAACCAATTTCACCTAATACTTGTTTTGATCACATGCAAGATAATAACATAATTGATATGCTAAAATATTCATTGACTAGTTATTTTTATATGAAATCTCTATTTGTGTTTCTGCTATTAAAGTCTATTTGTTGTTATTCTAGGTATCCTAAGATGACAGAAGATGAAGTTGCTGATGCTTGTCCATTTTGTCGTGGAAATTGCAATTGTAAAGCCTGCTTGCGTGATACTCCAATTAAGGTCAGTGCTTCCATCTTGCAACAAGTGTTCATTGGTGTTTCCATCATATGTTCTAACAAGTCATGAACTTAGTAAAGATTTTTTTCCCTCATTTTGATTATGCTCTGCAGTGCCTCCGTCGTCTACGAGAACTGAAAATAAGTAATGATAAGAAACGGCTGCATTGTTACTATTTGGTCCAAGCAATACTTCCCTTCCTAAGGCAGTTAGATGAAGAACAATTAATGGAGAAAAAGATTGAAGCAAAGGCACAAGGTAAGGGGCTTTGATTGAATAAGGTTTCTAACTTATAAGAGTGTTCTCACCTCCTCTTAGTTTGGAACTTAAATGGATGTTTTAGGTCCGTCTGAACATATAAAACTTAATTTCTGAAGATGCATAAGGTACTTTTTTGTTTTGTTCCCCTCTTAGATGTCAAAGTGCCAGCTCTTACAGATTTACTCCATTTATTTATTTATTCATTTATCTAGCTATGCATAGAAGGTATGTCTTCATTTGTTTCTTCATTTGCTTCTAAGAAGCATGTATGGTAGTAATAATTTGTTAAAAGACTATATATTAACGTGGAGCAGTTTGTATTGGACAAGCAGGTGGATGCTTGCTTGTCTTGAGCTTTCTGCATGTTTGCACATCCATGGAGCTTGTTTTACAATGTTTGTTTTGAGTTTTGTTGAATGACTGATTTTTCATTTGTGCAGGTCTATCACTTGCAGATTTAGAGATACAAAAGGCTAATTGTCCTATGACTGAACGCATGTACTGGTAAGGCCTTTGGCCTTCTTTATGTGGCAAATCTTCCTCCCCTTAGTTTGCCTCTAGCTTTGATGAGGATTGTCATTGAATCATGTTACTTTGCCTCTTACCTTTTATTTTATTTTTTGTGTTTTATTTTGTCAGTGACAACTGCAGAACCTCCATCTTTAATTATCACAGAAGCTGTTCAAACTGCTTGTCTGATCTCTGCCTTACCTGTTGCCAAGAGATCCGTGATGGACACCTACAGGGTGGTGGCAAGGAGGTGGTTATGGAATATATTGATAAAGGGTTTGAATATTTGCATGGTGCAGAGAAGGAATCTAAATTGCTGGATGAGGTGCCGCTGGAAACTAGATCTGAGGATCTTTTGAGGCCAAAGTTGGGATGGAAAGCAAATGAAGATGGAAGCATTTTTTGTGGTTGCTGTCTTGGGAATCTAGAACTCAAATGTTTATTCCCAGATGATTGCATTCTAGAATTAATGCAAAGAGCGGAACATGTTGTCCATAGTCTTGAACTTGAAATGGCTGAAACTCCTCTTGAAAGGTGTGCATGTTTTAATTCCGAAGGAAGTGTTGACATTGGAAACAGTCAGTTGTTAAAAGCAGCATCTCGAGAGGATTCCAATGACAATTATCTATATTGTCCAAAGGCTAGTGGTATCAAGGAGGAGGATTTGAAGCATTTTCAATACCATTGGATGAGAGCTGAGCCTGTGATTGTTAGCAATGTTCTTGAAACTGCAACTGGATTGAGCTGGGAGCCACTGGTCATGTGGCGTGCCTTCCGCCAGATAAAAAGTGAAACTCATGATACAATTTTGGATGTGAAGGCCATTGTATGTTTGGATTGGTGTGAGGTCAGTACACTCTTTTAACTTAATTGTTGAAAACTATATTATCATGAAGGTTGGACCATATGCTCATGTCATTTAATATGTGTTGTGTGGGATTGGATTTTTTTTTTCTTTGCCCAATCTTAGCTTCCAAACATTTACTTTATTTTGATTTAATGCCTTCTAGCTCTAAGATCTAAATTAGAGTTTCTTTCCTGTATGAATCAGGAATATAAATTCTTTTACAGTTTGCATTATATCTGCTTGGACATGTCCTAGAGGTTTGTTAATGACCTTGACCCCTAATTTTTCTCCTTTGGGTGCATTCCTTATCTGATTTATTTATTGTATCCCTAGTTCCCTGCATCACCTTGCAAGTTGTGCTCCTCCTGAAATGTGATTGTTGCAAGGTGCAATCTAACTTGTGATGTGAATTTTTTGTAATATGCAGGCAGATATTAATATCCACCAATTCTTCAAGGGATACTTGGAATGCCGGCTTGAAAAGAATTGGCCTCAAATACTGAAATTGAAAGACTGGCCTCCATCTACTATGTTTGATAAACTCTTGCCAAGACATGGTGCTGAATTTACACATTGTTTGCCCTTTAAGGAGTATACACATCCTCAAAATGGACCTCTGAACCTTGCTTGTAGATTTCCTGAAAAGTCTTTGAAGCCTGATATGGGGCCAAAGACTTATATTGCTTATGGATGGAAACAAGAGCTTGGGCGTGGAGATTCTGTAACCAAGCTTCATTGTGACATGTCTGATGCAGTATGTTCAACTACCCTTTTCTCTTTTTTAGTTTATGTTTCCTGTAGTGAGATTTAGACTTAAAATGGAATGGTAGTAATTTGTTGGAAAGTTCTGCTTGTTTATTTTTGTAATGCAATGTGTGAATAAAACTTAGCTGGAATGCTGCATAGAGGCAACTATTTTTAGCATGACTGGTTCATGTAGCAGTAGCAAGGTCATTTTACAGTCTGCATTTAGCAATTATGGGTGGTCAAGTCATTAGAATGCGTGTTCTTGCAATCCACTCAAGGACATTTTGTAGAATTTCAAAGATTAACACATTTCTATTTTTTCTTTTAGTCGATGGAAAAGAAACCAGAATTATATATAGGAATACAACATTCTCTTAATATGTTAGTTACCTATTTACAATTAGGTAATATCAAAATCAAAGGAAAAAATCTTCTATTCTTCAAATAGAAAATAAATATTAACTACTAGAGAATACAAGGATTGACAAAAATTATTTTCTAAGTTAGAAAAAGAAGGATAGCTAAACTTAGGAATAATTCCAAATATCTACACTCCCCCTCAAGTTGGGTCATGTATGTCAATCATAATCCGCTTTGGATTTGATGTTTTCAAAGTTATTTCATGAAAGGGCCTTTGTGAGTATATCTGCGATCTGATAATCTGTTGGTGTGTATATCAGCTTGACTGAATATGCTTCAATCTCCTCTTCTACTTCTATGTTTTGTCCTATCATGATGAACATGATTCTTGGCAATGCTTATAGTGGCTTTGGTGTCAGAAAATAGCTTCATGGGTGTGACAAAATATGAATTATGAAAATGGGAAAAATTGCTATTACATATTGATTGTACAACATTATACAACAGATTACAAGAGAAAAATAGGAAACTAACACATTACAAGGAATATAAAGACTATCTAATTCAATCCCTTAATTAAAGGGATTTCAAACTTATCCCTAATCTATTTACAGCTCATTTATATCTCAACACTCGCTCTCAAGGAATAGATGTTTTCCATTCCCAGCTTGAATACAAAATTATAGAAACTTAAACTGTTCAGCCCCTTTATAAAGACTTCAATTAATTGACATTCCGAAGGAACATAGGACATACACACTAAGTCTTCCTGCAATTTTTCTTTGATGAAATGTCTATCAAGATCAATATGTTTTGTCCTATCATGTTGTAAAGGATTATGAGCAATAGTGATAGCAGATTTATTATCAGAATAGAGCTTCATAAGACATTCCCATTGACTCTCAAATCAGCTAAAATGATCTTCAACCAGAGTAGTTCACACAATCCCCGAGCAGTAGCCCTAAATTCTGATTTTCTAGATGATCTTGCTACCACATTTTGTTTCTTGCTTCTCCATGTTACTAGGTTACCACCAAGAAAAGTGCAATACCCTGTAGTTGATCTTCTGTCCTTTAGGGAACCTGCATAGTCAGCATCGGTGTAAACTTCTGAAGCTAGAGTATCTTTCTTCTTGAATAAAATTCCTTTCCCCGGGTTGCCTATCAAGTAATGTAGCATCCTATAAGCAGCTTGAAGATGAGATTCTCTTGGATAATATATGAATTGACTAATCACACTTACAGAGTATGCTATATCTAATCTAGTGTGAGCAAGGTATACGAGTCTTCCAACCAGCCTTTGGTACATTCTTTTGTCAACAGCTGGTTCTTCTTTAGCATCTCCCAACTTGTGATTTGGATCTATTAGGATAGAGACAGGCTTACACCCAATCTTCCCTGTTTCTCTCAATCAGTCACATACTTTCGTTGAGAAAGGAAGATTCCTTGTGTGGAATATGCCACCTCAAAATCAAGGAAGTATTTTAGTTTTCCCTAATCTTTTATTTCAAACTCTTTCACTAGTTTCTGCTTTAATTCATGATTCTCTTTCTCATCATTTCTAGTCACTATGATGTCATTCTACGTAAACTAAAAGAGCAGTCACCCCCATGCAATCGAGTGCTTAATAAACAATGTGATCACCTTGGCTTTGTTTGTACCCAGACTCCTTCATGACTTTTGCAAATCTCCCAAACCATGCTCTAGGGGATTGTTTTAACCTATAAAGAGCTTTCCCCAGCCTGCACACCTTGTTACTTGTATCACTTGCAAATCTTGGTGGGATATTCATATAAATGTCTTCATCTAAGTCACCATGGAGAAATGCACTCTTAACATTATACTATAGGTTCTGCCATTCAAAGTGGGCTGCCAATGATAGTAGGACTCTCACAACGTTCATTTTTGCAAATGGAGCAACAATCTCATGATAATCAACTCCATATGTCTGAGTATACCCTTTTGCCACCAATCTTGTTTTATATCTTTCAAGGGATCCATCAACTTTGTATTTCAATGTGAAAATCCATTTACAATCAACAATGTTCTTTCCTTTTGGTTTATCAACAATCTCCCATGTTTTATTCTTTTCTAATGCACTCATTTCCTCTCTCATAGCCTCCCTCCTTCCCTTTTTGATAATGCCTCAGAAACAGTGTTAGGAATAGTAATGGTGTTTAGACTAACAATGAGCTTTCTGTGGGTTGGTGATAGGTGCTTAAGAGAGACATAGTGAGATGGTGGATAGAGTGGTTGTTTAGTGCATTCCCCGGTACCTCTTTTATAACAACAATAGGAAGATCTAGGTCATCTGTTGGGTGAGTGACATTTGTGTATAGTCCCTATAAAACTTTTTGGCCCAAAAACAATCTAATATTACCATTTTATCTTAAGATTTGAAAATAGCATACAAATAAGTCCATATATCATTCTTAAATTATTTTTATACATTATTTAAATATAATATAATATGAACGTACTTTATTATTATTGTATAGTTTATTATATGTAAAAAATTAAAATAATATTTTAATAAAAAATAAAAATTATATTTATAATTAATTTAAATAAATTAATATACAAATATTGTATTAGTTATAGTTTATTATATAAAAAATTAAATTGAAGATAAAATATTAACATCTATTTTGTTCTCTAATCGAATAACATTTTTACATTATTTTGGGAAAAAGGTATTCACATAGAACTTTTTAATACACTTAATAACTTTCCATCTTGATTGTTTATGGTTTTTAGTTTTTCTATTAATTTCTGTATGAATATAGAAAATATGGACTCATTTGTATGTTAACTTCAAATTTTGGACAAAAACAGTAATGCAAGATTGTTTATGGACCAAAAAATATTATAAACATTACTCACAAAACCTAAGTAGAAATTGGGTAACTAAAAATATATAAATTCAAGTCTTATAACCAAATTGTAATAAAGTATAAAGTTTGGCAACCGTCTATACAATTTACTCATCATTTCGGCAGACAGTTTTCAAAATTCACGATAGTGACAACCGTTATAGTCATACCAATGCTTAAATGGTTCACAATGCAGTTATATAAAATCCTGATAGGATTACAACTTCCTCTGAATCTGGTAGTTACATATCAAAGGAAAAAAATAGTCATTTTGCAATAGAAAATGAATATTAACTACTAGAGAATCACAAGGATTGACAAAGATTATTTCCTAAGTTAGAACAGGAAAAATAGCTAAACCTAAGCATAATTCCAAATTTCCACATTTAAAATCTCAAGTTGGTACAAATACAATATGTTTACTTTTTTTTAACTTGATAGATATTTGTTTAGTTGGCCTGCCTAAACAAATACATTTGTTAAATTAAATGCACAAACCTTAGAGGTGCCACCTTTTTTTCAGTTCCAATTGAGCTTGCATTTTAGGGCATGTGTAGGTGCTATGCTATCAAGATCGGGATTCTATTTTTATGTCTTTTAATCATTTCTTTGTTGAAATAATAATGCATCCTTTGATTATTAATTATTGATTATTAATTATTGAAATAATAATGCTTTCTATACTCTATTCCTAAAACCGTACCGGGGAATTGGCTATTTCAGGTTAATGTCTTAACACATACAGCTGAAGTGGCGCTTCCTCCTACTGAACTTGCTAATATTGAAAAAATGAAAAAAGAGTACAGAAAGCAAGACTTAAGAGAACTTTTTGGTATCAATCAGATTTTGGATAAAGATGTTGATGGTAAAATGCAGAGAGATATCTGTGGCAGCCTGCTCAGAAATCATGAGGATTTTGGCGATGTTGACAGCCAACTTGAGGATTCTACGATTGATGATTGTGCTTTACCAATAAAATCAGAGATGAAAAGTAGCAAGTGTTCTGAATTGTCACAAGGTATAAGCACTGACAGTCATCAGGAATTTAAGGTTGAAGTTGATAGCCAAAATGATGATTCTTCATTAATTGACCATGCCTTCTCAGGAAAGTCAGAGCTGAAAAGCAATGGGGCAGATGTTCAAGGCGGATGGTCTGCAAATGATGAACCATCAAGTTGTGGAAATGAATCGGAAACACTAGATGAGGGAGGTGCAGTTTGGGACATTTTTCGGAGAGAAGATGTTCCTAAGTTGCAGGAATATCTGAAGAAGCACTTCAAAGAGTTTAGGCACATTCATTGTTGCCAATTGCAGAAGGTAAGTTTGGCCATACATGTTTGTTTTCCTTGTGTTGTGTCTGAAATTTATATGCTTCTTTCAATCAAGACCCTAAGCAGGGTTTGAAATACTTATGTTACATAACATATTCCCTGATATGATTTTTGATTCACAATGAAGCAGTTCAAAATTTCGGAAACATATCTTACAGCCCATTACTCTCTGTAATGGCTGAGCAGTGGAGGAGGAGAAGAGAGATGGGGTGGGGTGAGGGTGAGGGATGCATTCTTGGTAGACCTGACAGCTGTTCGGTTTGAACCGTGATTAAAACCAAAAACATGTCTCTAAAAATTGAACTGAAACTGTCTTATCAGTTTTGCTTCCAATGGAACCGCATACTTTTGGTTTGGTTCTGGTTCCGATAAATAAAGAACGAGAACCGGAACTCTGCTTTCGGTTCAAACTGTATTTAAAAAAAATTGTTATGTGTTTATCCTAAATAAAGTTGTCTGTTTTAATCGTCTATATTAGTATTAGCAATAGAAATAATTAACTTTAAAAGATATAAATAGTTAGCTTTGTTATTTTAGTAATATGCACTATATCTACTATTTTAATTGGCATTAAGTACTCATTAGAAAAAAACATTTTCAACTTCCAATTTTCTTTTTTTAACTTGGAAACTAATGGAGTTAGCTTTAGTTCCAGTTGGTTCAAACCGAAAATGAACTAGAACTGAACTGGCAAGGGATCTAAATTGAACCATCACCACCTTCTATTAGAACTGGAACCAGCGCCTTAACATTTTAACCAGATTGGGAAATGAAAAGAAATTTGAATAGAATAGAAGTGTATTAGCTGTAGGTTGTAGTTTTAAATATTTTAATTTTAATTTACTTTTTTAACCCTGCAAACTAATAAAATCAGACCTAAATTAAGTAAAAAGACAAAAATATGCTACAAGAAGACAAAAAAATAGAAATTTTAATAAGGCTTATGCTTTTACTGCCTTGTGCTTTACCCTTTGTTTGGATGGGGTAAGGTAGAGATTCATTTAACAAGGGTAAGTGAGGGTTAAGGGAAACAATAGGTAAGGGGAAAGAAGAGTAACTTTTAACCTTATTTTGGAAGAAGGTTCACTAAAGAAGGGTAATTTGCACTTACCACCTTAATATTTTAACCAGATCCCAGTATTGTCCTAAACATTTAATTTGTCACTTAAAACTCTCAATATTTTAATTTTGGTCTCATTAAAGTTTTTTCAACCTTTTTTTTTTTGACATGAGAAATTGTTAGTATGATAACTTGTATCTGCACATGTTAATTTTATTATGTCAATATTCCACATTGTGCGGCTATAAGTTAGTGTATGAACGATTTCTCAAATTGAAAAACGGTAAAAGACTTCAGTCAGACCGAAATTAAAATTTTTGGAATTTTAAGTTATAAATTGAATTTTTAGGATGTTGGTGGGATTTGGTTAAAATGTTAGGGATAGTGAATGTAAATTACCTATTAAAGAAGGGAAAAATAAATAAGAAAATTATATAAATAACCTTTATTTGTAAGAAAAGAATAAAATTTTAAAAGGACAAAAAAGTTAAAATATTATTCCTATAATTCTAATCCTTACCTTCCCCTTCCTTACACCCCAAGGAAAAGTGAGTTTTGAAGGGTAAGGAGGGGTAAAGTTTACCCATCTTTACCCTTCCCCTCCTTACAATTTATTTTCCTAAACAAGGGTAAGATCTTACCTCTCCTTACACTCCTCTCAATTTCCCTTACTTACACCTCTCCCAGATGCGGCTGGGCTTTTTTTTTTTGCCTAGGTGAGTGCTTTTTGTGCTTTTAACCACACTGCCATAGACATAAATTTGGAAGTGGGTTTCTAAGGGCAAGTGGAAGTTGTGAATGGGATAAGAAATTTAGGACGAAAACTGACTTGTGACAGTGAATTTGGGACTTGTTGCAGTTCAATAAGATCAGCTAATTAATCATATCATTAATAGCCATCTGCATGTGTTGTGGTTATAAGCCATTTCTTCCTTGATTTTGTTCGTTGTGAATCATTGTTTCTTCTTTTGTAGGTTGTTCATCCTATACATGATCAGACCTTCTATTTGACGCTAGAGCATAAGAAGAAGCTAAAAGAGGAATATGGTTAGCTATCACAGTTGTTTCATCTATCATGATAGATTTATTTATTCTTTTTTGTTTTGTTTGTTTGGTTTTTTTTCTTTTTTTTTTTTTTGGGTAAATTTGAGGTTCTAACATGTGCTTTTTACACCATGATGCAGGCATTGAGCCATGGACATTTGTCCAGAAGCTTGGAGATGCGGTCTTAATTCCTGCAGGCTGTCCTCATCAAGTGAGAAACTTGAAGGTAAGTTTAGCAACTCTGGGCTTTAGAAGATATTAAGTTCAGTAAATGTCTCCAGCGTGAACGTGCTCAATTTTTTAACATTAAGCTTGTAAAATTTTGTTGCAATGATTTTATTTCCAGCATTGAACTTTCATATAATGCAAAGTGTTTACATCTTTCTGAGGAATCATATAATGAGTACAATTCGTTGAAAGGGACATTGATAGTTGTTGTGCAGAAGCGATAGGACAATTGAAACATTGTAGGAGCCCTCTTGATTTGAATATAATGAGCATTTTCTAATTTCATGCTTAGCTAGGTGCATATGTTTATTTTTGTTGTCCATTGACTTACCTGAGAGGCATGGATGCTTGTGCATATTTAAAATGACTAATGATCATGCTTTCATATTTTATAGTCATGTATAAAGGTAGCTTTGGACTTTGTTTCACCTGAAAATATTGGTGAATGCATCCGTCTAGCAAAGGAATTCCGTTCACTTCCTCCAAACCACGACGCTAAGGAAGACAAACTGGAGGTAAACTAAAGCATAGATTGTGGTATTTTCTGACATAAGTGTTGTTGTTGCTTTATTACATTGTGCTGACCAGAAGTGTTGAAATGATGTGTGATAAAAACTAGAGAAGTCCCTTTGTGATCCATATGTTTATTGTTCCTTGGTTTAGTCTGCAACTTTGTTGTTTCTTTTCTTTAGCTTCATAAACATAAAAAATGTTCTTTAGAAAAAAGGAATTTGTGTATGTTCACTAGTTAGTTGGTAGCTTTTCAACTTTAATTTGATGGTTAATTTGTGAGTCTTGAAATCTGGATTATAGGACTTGTCAATGATCATCGGAAGTCAGATCAAATTTGAGGTTTTTGTGTTATGAGAAGTTAGCTTTTCATTTGAAAAAAGGAATTTGTGTATATTCACTAGTTGGTAGCTTTTCAACTTTAATTTGATGGTTAATTTGTGAGTCTTGAAATCTGGATTATAGGACTTGTCAATGATCATCGGAAGTCGGATCAAATTTGAGGTTTTTGTGTTATGAGAAGTTAGCCTTTCATTTGGACTTAAATTGCCTGCTTATATCAATCAAAGATAAATTAAAACATTGCCTTTAGTTTAGAATTCTTGACTTCCAAGTTCAAAATCCAATGTCTTTGTAGTTGCTAGATCACATACAGCTTGAAATATAAGAATAACAATATATGACTGGTAGCTTAGTTCCTACCTAGAGCGTTCATTAAAAACTTGCCAAATATCTCAAATATAAAGGTACTTATGTCTGCAGATTTACATTTCTTTAATAAATGATAAAAAGCACATTTAATATTGCATATACAGTAGAATTTAAATATCTAAAATCAGGACAATTTGGATTCTTCTTTTCTGAATAACCACTACCTTGCTCCCT
This sequence comes from Mallotus japonicus, assembly GCA_949634005.1. Classification (NCBI taxonomy): domain Eukaryota; kingdom Viridiplantae; phylum Streptophyta; class Magnoliopsida; order Malpighiales; family Euphorbiaceae; genus Mallotus; species Mallotus japonicus. Next base: position 15,048 of record CATIWK010097529.1, read on the forward strand.
TTCCCTTCTATTGTCAGCATAGCTATGTTTACCAACTTTGCATTTGGAATGTGCAGCTTGTGGTACCATAGTATCATATAAAGTACCTTAATTAAATTTTTATAATATCTTTTTATGTTGGCATAATTATTAACATTTATTAAATTTTTAAAACAATGTTGCAATGACATTCAATTATAGTCATCTAAGTTTGGTTGACTTGGTCATGTGCTAACTTATTCCCCTCTGGATCTTGTAACAGGTGAAGAAAATGCTTCTTCATGCGATGAACTGGGCTCTGGATGTTTTGGAGCATGGTGAAGAGTAAGTATCTAATGACATAGGATGACTTACAAAATATTTGCTTTAACTTGAGTGTATATTGACTGTTTCACCCTTTCTTTTTCCTCTCTTTTTCCCACTAAATGGTCATCTATTGAATTTGCAAAAAGAAACTTATGCTTATTCTGTCAGTTCTTGATTATAATATTTGGAGTGTCCTTATTTTTCTTGGTTCATATTATATGACATGTAATAAAGGATAAACTTTTTACCAATAAAAGTTTGTTTCTCTTGATGTTGCAGTGATTGGGACTGTTGGGTATAGTTAAAGTCTAACAGTTTGATAGCTAGTTTCAAGAATTCGTTCTTTCATTCTGTTTTTATCTAGTGGCTCAAACATGTCTTGTCTTGTGATTTATTGACTGTCGACTTACAAGAGGTTGGGAGCTCTATTTTACCTGTCCGGATGCCAACACTCCCCTGTATGTTTTATTGCTTGTGAATTAGCTCATCAGTTTTGGTCCTTATTTTTCTGCTCACTGTATGAACCCATAATCATCATATGCAAAATGTGCAACCCATTTTAAGCTGTCAGATTTTTCTTGGAGCACCCAACATCTAAAGATTGTCTTTAGTAGAAATTAGCTAATAAATAAAGATTGCCCTAAAGCACCAGGATTTTGTGCTTTGACAGCTCTTGTGTGGGTGTTGGGGGGGAGATGGTGGGGTGGGGGGATTAATGTCAAGGTTGAACTTTGAAAATGAGGAAGAACTATTTGTTCATGGGAGAAAGGGTTAATTTTTCCCCTGAGGTGTTAATGAAGCAAATTTAAAATTAAGACAAGTTTTTGTCCAAATAAGTAATTTTCAGTTTTTGCTCGATTAAACCCCATTATCTAAGTTTTTTTTTTTTTTTTTGAATAATAAAGGATTTGAATAATATATATATATAATGAAAAGAAATACAGGACTAAAAGAAGGATCCTCACTAAACAGTAATATGAGTGGCTTCAATTTTGCGATTCAGCTGGAATCACTTTCAGAATGACTGGTTTTTACGTTTCTCATTGGCATAGGTTTGACTCTATTGTCTGAGAATTGTTTCTTCTGCCTAGGAGTCTTTTAGAAGCAAAGCTTTTGGATTATTATTATTTTGATTACTAATATAGCGATGTTCTGAAGTCTTGATTGTGTTTCCAAATGTCTACTATTCTCTCAACTTTGTTGAACTGATTTGAACTGCTTGATTTTCAGGCCTGAGAAGCCAGCTGGAAAGCCTAAGAAGAAGAAGCAGAAAACGAACTCTTAGGGTGATAACGTGCTGGCCATCTATTCCTTTAGTGTCATTGTTCTCTACCTTTCATATGAGTGGATAATTATTCCTTAGGCTACTAATGCTGCCCGCTGATTTTGCTTTTTCTCATCCTTAGCTTGCACATGCCACCATTGAATCGTCATGTACCCTTACCTGCATCTCCAGAAATTGTTTCAGTCTACCAGTGGAACATCCAAACTTCTCTTTTGTAGGAATGTTTTGTGAATTCTGGGCTGTCTTATTGTATATGCATTAATCTGGAGAATCTCGTGTGCCAGTTCCTAGTTATAAACTTGTTACTGAAGGTTTTCCATTGCGGGAGCATCTAGGCCTTAGGATGCATTTTGTTCAGCCTATTGGGAAGCAAGTATTTTTATGAACTTTATGATGTATACAAACAGTGTATTTATGTATACTTTCTTTGTTCTAGTTTGATTAAAGGTTTTTAAATCCAGCTCGGTTAATGAACTGGCAAAAGCAGTTGGTTGAGGACGAATAATTTATTTGGATTTTTTCAGAAATAACAAAACAATGAAAAAAATTAAAAATACGGTTGACTTTTTTTTTTTTTTTTCAAAAATATGGTATTTGACAATTATTAGTTTAAAAATATGGTGGTACCAAAACAATGAAAACAACTAAGAAAACAAATAAAATAATAAAATAAAATAACAAATAATGTTTTAGATTTTTTCAAACCATTTCAATGGAATATATGTGTGTGGGCACGTACACACAATTGGTTGAGGACGAATAATTTATTTGGATTTTTCAGAAATAACAAAAATATGAAAAAAATTTAAAAAATACAGTCGATTTTTTTCTTTAAAAAAATACAGTATTTGACAATAATTATTTTAAAATATGATGGTTATTTTTATGTATCGGAAAAATGAAAACAATTGAAACAACAACATAAAATGACAAATAATGCTTCATGTACCGGAAACAATCAAAACAATGAAAACAACCAAGAAAACAACTTAAACAATCAAATAAAATAACAAATAATTATTTAGATTTTTTCAAGCCAATTCAACAGAAATAGAAATATATGTGTGTCTATGTAAACAATGAAAACAACCAAGAAAACAACTGAATGTGTGTGTGTGTGTGCATGCATGTATGTGTGTAAACAATGAAAACAACTTAATGTGTGCGTGCGTGTGTAAACAATGAAAACAACTGAATGTGTGCGTGCGTGTGTAAACAATGAAAACAACCAAGAAAACTGAATATGTGTGTGTGTGATTATTTCAAGCTAATTCATTAGAAATAGAAATATGTATGTGTGTAAACAATGAAAATAACTAAGAAAACAATTGAATGTGCGTGTGTGTGCAAACAATAAAAACAACCAAGAAAACAACTGAATATATTTGTGTGTGCACGCGCTTGCACACGCGTGTGTGAGCTACATTTGGAGTTAGAAATACTCATAAACACTTATTTACATTAGTTAAGGATTTTGATATTGTGGGAATCTAATTATTTTTTACTTATAAAAAAGGGATAATGACTTAATCAGTTCTAAAAGTTATACTGATTTTTCAATTAAGTCTTATAAGTTGTAAGTGTTTCAATTGAGTTCACTAACTTTTAAAAAATTACACCGTTAGTCCTACGATGTTATAATTGACAGAGCTTGCTGATCTGTCAGTTACTTCCCAAGTCTCATTCAAAGTGATTGATGACGTGTCAGTCATGATTGAAGAGATAAAAAAGACAAAATGCCACCTTGGCCTTAATGAAGTGAACAGTGAGGGGAAAAGATGTTTCCAGTTGACAATAATCTTTGGTAAGTAGTTCACAACTCAACTCACAACTAGAGTAGCCATACATCTTCATAATCAAGAAATGATGTGAAGGGACTAGGATTTATATCAAACCCTCCTTCATTTGTAACAAAATCCTGTAGCATTTCGTCTGAGAAGAGAGCTGCAGGCATTGCATTTGTAGATTGCGATAAATTACCACTAATGTTACTACTGTTGTTGTAGTAATGAGTAAACTCATATGAAAGTTCAAGGTTTAAAATATTTGACATAAAAAGCTCTTCCATGTCAAACTGAAACATGAGACCTGTTGGATCATTACTTCCTTCAGCAACAAACAAAGATAACTCATTATCATTGTAACCACCAGTTTCCATGGAAGTTTCTTGGTTCACAGCTAAGGGGCCTGTCTCTATATTAGTGATACAGACCTCAGTTTCATCTTGTTGTGTCAAGGCCACTTTTATATACATATCTTGCTCTAAGATCATTGGAAAAATTAAGGAAAATTTGTGAAAAGCTTTGTAAATAAAGAAGAAAAACCTGTTCCCTAAAAGCTTGTGAAGCCTAATGATGAACTCTTCCTCATCTGGGGAGATGTTTCCTCTCTTGATATCTGGTCTCAAGTAATTCAATCAACAAAGCCTGCAACTCTTGCCACATCTT
>CATIWK010097546.1:0-11442 GCA_949634005.1 Mallotus japonicus
TGAAAAAAATATTGATCATATTAAGTTATTCTATATGAATTAACTAATGTTTATTACACATTAACAAAATTAAAATGTCCAAATAATGCCAAACATCTAAACTCTTAAACTTGGAGTTTACTTCAATCTACCCATAAGAAAAGACAAGCCTAATTAATTAACATTACAAAGATTTTGATTTTATTATGAGCCGATTCCACTTAATTATTGTCATAATCATCAATAATTTAACAAGCAAGACAACAAATTGAATTAATTAAGGCTTAAAATTGCCAACTGTCAAATTTTGTTTGTTGCAAAGTGTAGATTATTTACAAGTTGGACTAAATTAGTGGCTGAATCCTCCATTAAAATTTTGCATAACAGCATAATATCTTTAGATTTGGCAGTTCACTATGTCCAACAACAGATCTTTAACACACTTTTTGAGTTCCTAAACTTTGATTAATTTCTAATTAATTTGGCATTTGGCTTTTGTATTGTTATGACTATAAGTAGACTAAACTTCATTGGTCATAGTTTCTGCAAAAGGAAATGGCATGCTGTAGTTTGATACTTTTTGTGTTGTGGTAAAAAACTATACGTTTGAGATGTGGCCCAATAATTTATAATTGCTAGAAATAGTTTTTATAATTTTTTTTTAAATGTTACCTACATCATTCCATCATTTATAATTTTTCAATTAAATATAAATCACAATTTATATAGAAAATAAATATTACAAACGTGCTCCATATAGGAATTAAACCCAAAATCTCACTCCTAGAGAGCTAAATAATATTTTTTTTGAACAGTATCGCTTGTTAATACTCTATAACATCACGATTGTTAATTGTTAGTATTAACAGGGGAGAGGGATACTAAATCCTAACTAAAGATGTAGGATCTCAACCTAGTCAATTAATATGCGCCTTATTAGCTTATTTTCTTAATTCAACAAAAAGAAAAGGGTCAAAATTCAAATATATCTATTTTTTTTATCTAAACTATTAATATTTAAAGTCTAATAAAATTTAATTAATCCAATTTGACCTGACCACAAAAGCGATAAAAATCTTCTAATAACTATTTACTTCTAATTCATAGTTGCTGCAAGAGGAAATGACATGCTTAATTAGAAAGCTTTTGGGGCTTAATTGCTTAACTATTTTATAAATAGATTTACATGTATAAATTTTGGATTAAAATGATCTGTACTGACTATTTTTGACATCATGAACCATCAACATGGCAAAAATCTTTAATCTAGAAATTTTTTTCTTAATAACATTACAATAAATTATATTTTTATTATTTTGTGGACTATTATCGACAAGTTATAACAGACTTCACTAAAATTTAATTTTATAGTCTGAAAAGGATCTTTCACACTAAAAAAAATTTCACAAAAAGCTAAAAATATTTTATTTAAACCAACCACAGGTTGAGGGAAATTGATTTATCATCGATCCTTTGAAGTTTATATGGACTTTTTTTTTTTTTTTTTTTTAACCCCTCAAGGCAAGACAAGTATCAAAAGGGAAAATGGGTTGAGTATTCTTACGCGGGTAGTGGGTTTGTTTCTTTCAAGAATGTAAAGTGAATTTTCTATTCACATCCTTAAAAATAGACAACATCGTACTTTAAACATTAATTAGAAGTATAAATAAATAATTATAACAAATGAAAAGACTCGAAGTAGCAGAAATTATTAATCCTTGGAAACATTGATCTCAAAATATGCACAACTTGCAAATGATGTCTAGACTAAGACTTTGAAGTCCCAAATTCAAATTTTGGCATTTTATCAAAATTTTATTCTTGAATTTGAATTTTCTCAAGTGAGACCCATTATTATAATAGTCTAAATTTATAGACAAATAGACTAGATATTTTTTTCTGCTAATACTAACAACTGTTAATCGTGACTATCGATTATATGATTTTATGAGTTTCTGACAAGAAATGGATAAAAAAAAAATGCAAACAACTTCTTTATTATAAAATGTGTACTTTGCCAATTCTATATTTGTCAACTTGCATCATGCATTACATATCCCTTCAAACAAGTTTTCCATTTGGAACTTGCATTACACCTTACTTTCCTCTTAACCACCACCATTTCTTGACTTCATTTTCCTAGTCTATACCTTTGTCTTGTATTTCAAGCACAAAAACCTAGTTTATATCTTGCACCCTTTTCTTTTCTTTTCCTTTCTTTTCAGGCATTGTAATGGCAAATAGTTCAAGCTCAAATTGGACACCGAAGCAAAACAAATTGTTTGAAGATGCACTTGCAATATATGATGAAGACACGCCTGATCGTTGGCAAAATATTGCCAAGGTTGTTGGAGGAACAACTGAAGAAGAAGTAAAGAGACAATTTGAGATTCTTGTCAATGATATCAATAACATTGAGTCCGATAAAATCCCTCTTCCTGATTACAAGAATGAATGGAGAAATGATGAATGCAAGATAAGCAATGAAGAGCCCAGGTACTTTTATTTATCATTCCATGAATGTTGAGTTTAGATTCGAGTCTTTTCATATTTGTTCAATTTAGTCTGTTGGAATTTAGATTTATCATTTGAATTATATCATAGACGAAATACATAGTAAAATGAAGTTGATTTACATTTGATAAACGCAGTGTTCAAACTCATATTCTCTCAAATTTATTCTATTCAACTTGCTACAATTAAATTTTCGATTCTAATTACATCATAACAAAATAATTACCCACTTAGTCTCGTCGAATTTAGAATTTTTATATTTTTATTTTAACAAATATGAGTGAGTATTGATTTAATTTGTTTAAGCTCTTTTTTTTTTGAACCACCGAGATCTGAAACTTACTGAACTCTAATTAATTAAGTTCATACTTTAAGTTTTGCTCCCTATATTTGTGTACTAGACGATCTCTAGTTATAACCGAGTATTAATCTAAGATTTTTATTTTCTATTGCAGGTTGAATCAGCAAAAACTGACATATAATTCTGATAAGAACTGAATACAAGCAGCAGAAAGTTGAGGCAATTTCTTTTCCATGAAAATTTAGATTAAGCATCTGTCGGCTTTCTAACTCTTTTCTTTTTTTAATATATTAAATTTTTATTCAATACATGCCTCTAGGAAGATACTGACTTCAATTGTATTGGCTATATTTGCTAGTTTTGTCAAATTTGTTTATTGATGTTAATTTTCAAGGAAATCTCTTAGTTAATTTTTCACTAAATTAATCATGCAGTGCTCTTGCTAGCTCATTATGTTATTAGTTCAGATAACAAAATTGGATACATTTAGTTATATCATATGTATATGAAATGGAATTCTAAAAATGATAAATAATTGCTGGGAGACTTTTACATTCGTGAAATTCTATCTGAATCGAATTGAATTAATTAGATTTTAGTGGATTTTAAATACCAACGATTTAAACGAAATTATAAGTTAATATATATGAGAAGAAGAGAGTAAAAGTTTTGAGAGAATGAAAATGCATCCAAAGTTAAAAGGAATCACACAAATTTCATAGTTTTCTATTGAAGATTATAAAAGCAGAAGTCTATGAAATAGAATCAAATTGCAGCAGAGCCATGTGGTCATCTTGGACTATTTTTTTAAATAATTACATTTAGTATTTGATAGTTATAAGATTTTGACTAATTTGTATTGAATTGAATGAATTTTGTAAATGAGATAAATTTTTTTTCAGTGCTTGTTTCTCCATAACTAAAATTTAAATTCTAAATTTTATTTAAAAGATTTAAAATTTTTACCACTTAAATCAACATATAGTGGGTTCACAGCCTATTTTCTGATTTTACAAAAAAACTGATAGGAAATAGAATTTCATTCTCACTTTGATAGTACCCATATACCAGTACAATGAGTTATGTAGCAGTTATGGCTTTATTTAAATTAAAAAAAATATATCTTATACAAATAAAGTTTTAAAAGTCTAATATTAATTTTATTTTATTATTAAACTTTGAGTGCTTTGTTCAAATATTTAATTAAATTCATACATGTAATTTTGTATTTTCGTGAATGATAAATTAAAAAAATATGAAATTTTTTGCCTATTGATACTAAAAATCATAGAATAAATGATTTTTTATAAACTTATTTTCAGTTTTAAAATTTAGCAAAAATGTCATAATTTGAAAAATTAATTTCAGTTTTCGCACAATTTATATTTTGGTATTTTAAAAAAAAAATATACTTGGCTATCTTAAAAAATATTTCGTCATATGCCACGTGTAATTTTTCATTTTAACCAAAATTTCACATTATAGTAAAATTGAAAATAATAGACTAAGTTATAATATTTTAGAGTACCTATATTTATACATTTAATTATATCTATTTTAACATTTATAGATTTTAAATTACAGACCCAACAATTACCTAATCTCATTGGACCTATGAAAACACCATATATGGAACCTGTCAAAGCCTGAACCCTGAAAAATCGCAACTAACCTTAACACGAACAAATTGCCCTGTTCCAAAGGCATTGAAGATCAATGCCAAACAGAAATATCCGTAATTTTTATACGTGTCAATCGATGTATGGGATGCAGACAACTATAAATCTCCCTCCAAAGCACACCAGTTTGCATCAACGTCTGAGCTAAAGTGTGCGTTTGTATTCTAAAAGAAACAAGAAAAATGAACCAATCTCAGGACGTTAGCTTCCAAGCTGGACAGGCCAAGGGCCAAACTCAGGTGGGTTTTTATAAGTTTCTGTGTGCGTGTACTTGCCATTGAAGTAGTAGCTTAGTAATCAGGTGCATATATATACCCAATACCTCGTAGAACATGTACGAAGTCTTGATTTTCTTTTTTGAGATTACTTTCGATATCTGATAGTTATAAGAGTACCAATTAATTCAAAGTGAATCTGATGAATTCTATAAGGGGTAAATCTCTCCTAAACTCTCGATGTGTATTTTTACATATATAAAATTTGAACTCAAATCTTAATTAAGGTTATTCAAAATTTTCATCATTTAAATCAGATGTTAAATCAGTAAACATCGATTACCAATATATCTTTCTTTAATTTTAGGAGAAGAGCAACCAGCTGATGGACAAGGCTAGCAATACTGCTCAGTCTGCCAAGGAATCATGCCAAGAGGTTCATAACAATTAATTTCTAACTTACCTACTTAATTTTTTTTAAATTTTATTTTGTTTATGATGGTATTTGATTTTGCAGTTGTTAGTGTTTTTTTTATATACATAAATTTAATTTAATTTAATTTAATTTGATTTGCAGGCTGGTCAGCAAGCAAAGGATAAAGCACAAGGAGCAGTTGACACTGTTAAGGACAAAGTTGGAGCAAACAAGTGAAAGGGAATTAAAAATTATGTATTTGTTTGATTATTTTTGCTTTAATGTCTTCAGTTTCTGCTATTTTTTATTTATTTTTATTTTTTTTATAAATTTTCCAATTTTCGATCATAATGATGGCTTGTTGTTTCTTGTTAAGGAGAGAAACTAATCGCATCTCTCAGTTTTCTGTAATGTAGGGATTAAATAATATTTATCTCTTTCATGCTTCACTTTTTTTATATCTGATAATTACAACAAAAATGATTGTTGAAGTGGGTATTAAGAAAAAAGGGAGGGTTTGTTTTTATCGAAAAACCATATCAAATGAAATTGCCTCCCACGAATTACTGAGGCAATTTCGTCCAAACTTAAAAAATAATAATAATAATAATGCGAGTCGCTACTAGATGTATCATTGCTCTAATTACCATATCAATTAATTTATTTACAAATTCAAGTGATTGCATTTAATTTCAATATAATGTTTGTAGAATTAATTTTCAATTTCAATTTTTAATTTTGTTGAATTGTTTAACAAAAAGAGCCTTGGAAGTATTAATACTCCAAGAAGAGGAAAAAAAAAAAAGGTGTTTTTTTTTTTTTCGATTTTGGAGTTCTAAGTTCAACGAAGAAATGGTAAAATTCATTGTAAGAGTGGTTTCTTTCCTTAATTTTTTAATTAAATTCATACATGTAATTTTGTATTTTTGAGAATGATAAATTAAAAAAATATGAAAAAATTTTCTTGCCTATTGATACTAAAAATCACAGAATTTATGATTTTTTATAAATTTATTTTCAACTTTAAAATTTAGCAAAAATGTCATAATTTGAAAAATTAATTTCAATATTTGCACAATTTGTATTTTGGTAATTTTTTTAAAAAAATATGCTTGGCTACCTTAAAAAATATTACTTCATATGCCACATGTGTATTTTTTTCATTTTGCAAATAATTGACTAAATTATAATATTTTGGAGTGCTTCTATTTTTACACATTTAATTATATTGATTATAATATTTTACTCTATTTTTATCCAATATCTTTAAATAGAAATAATGTTTTTTTAAATAAGTAGATATCATTCTCAAAAAAAAAAATAAGTAGATATCAAAATTAATAAATATATTTAAATGTGTTGAAAATAAGTGTTAAAAATAAAAAATTATAATATATGCAAAAAATCATGAAAATATAGTTAATTAAAAAATATAAATAAAGGTGTTAAAATAAAAATACTCAAAATGAAAAGTAGTATAAAAAGTCCTTTAAGTTTATCTCAATTATCATGTTTATATTACATATAAAATGTTCCTATGTTATAAAGAAAAAAAATAATATAAAAATGTATTTAGCCATACTCATGAGGAAAACTTAAAAATGAGTACCAAAGACCATGTAAAAAATGTAAGGGAAATTTACTAATAATCATTGGAATCAATTGGTAGGGGATTACTTTCATTTAAGTAAGGTCTCGAATTCGAGGTTTGATGTATGTAGCCGCGTTGAATTAGTTGTTGGGAGACCTTTGCCGTCCTTGTGATCCTGCTCGGATCGAATCGGATTAGTCAGAGTCCAATAGGTTCTGAATACAGGTGGTTCAGACAAAAAAAAAAATGTAAAGGAAATTTTTGTTTACATATGGTATATTGTATTCTACGGTTGAATTTGTAATGCCAAGATATGCGTATCATTTTTCTTGGTTTAGTGTAAAACATTTAGAGTGTTTTCTATGTTTACTTTGTTTCAAAACAAAATAATATATTTTATTTAGAAAATTTTATCTAAATTTACAAAAAAAAAAAAAGTGAAAAAATATTGTGTCTTTTTTTTAAACTAACATCATTTTATGTAAATATCAAAATTATAGGGCTTTTTAATTATAACTTGATATATTTTATATTAAATTGTTACACTATAGAAAAATAAACCACTTTTTATGAAATTAATTTTTTATATTTTTATAATTATATAGATTGAAATTATTTTAACTATTTTTACATGAAATTATTTTAAATTAACAAAAAATAGTGATATTTTACGAAAATATAATAAGTTATAATAAAAAAAATTAATTCTTACACTTAGGAAATATAATGTTATTTTACAAAAAATAATAATCAATTCACATTTTTTCTTGAATAAAATAAAATTTTCTAAATTAAGATTTATTCTTTACAAAAATACCAATCTTCAAAAAACATTTTCAATTGATAAAATAGTACTAACACTTATTGAAAAAAATTCTACAATTATAATAATTAATTCCATAAAAATGGTTTAATTTTTTTACAAAGAAACAATTTAACAAAAAAAATATCAAGTTATAATAAAAGAAATACTAATTCTTCTATTCAAGAAAAATAATATTATTTTACAAAAATTAAAATAAAATTTTTATATTTTTCATAAATTTAGATAAAATTTTCCAAATAAAGCAAGTTATTTTGTTTTGAAATAAAATAACTATAGAAAACACCAATAATTAGATTATGTGTCACAAATCTAAAAAAATGCTATAAAAAAAACCAAAGAGTATAATAAACCCGATATAGAAAAGAATTTCACACAATTACAGTTACAGACTCACAAATAGTGCTGTGACCCAAAAATTTCCGTTAACTGTTTGACTTTCTAAGAACCGAACTGTCCCAAAAATTTTTATTGGAGCGGGTCCGGAGATCATGAATTCTCCAAACTGAGAACCGAACTGTCCCGAATTGTGCTGAACCGAAAAACCAAAATCGGAACCAATAGTGTGTGTATGTATGTATATATTATAAATTTGATAAGTAATGCATGATAAAATTAGAAATCTAGAATTATATGTTACAAATAAAATTTAGCACCATTTTAATAATAAATTATATCTAAATAATTTATTATAGATAATCTACTATTAAATGTTAACTTAGCATATAATATCTGACATTTTAAATACTAATTAATTGTTTGAAATAAAATAAATACATTCATCAATTGAATCTTTTTATAGTTAATTTTCAATGTAAGTTTAAATCATAAAATAAAATTTAAATTTACAAATAAAATTTGTATAGTAAAATGTATAGTTGTATTATTTTATATGTTCAAATTATAAAATTATTAAAATATAAATATTCAAATAAAACTTAAAAAGAAAATTTATAAAAAATACTATTATTAAATATAATATAAAAATATATATTTCTTTATTATAATGAAATTGTTAAATATTAATTTTGAATATATAGACCAAAGTTAATATAAATCTTCCGAATTTTGATTTTCTCTGAATCGATTTGGATTTTTCATTTACTCCGAATTTCCGCTCCAAATTGCTCTGAAAATTTGGAATAATTCAGGACAGATTTTTAAATTTTCAGAGTCGAATCCAGAGAATTATTTTTTAAATTATCTAACTTTCAGGTCGGGTTGGGGACCGGAAATTTCACTGGACCTATAAAAACACCATATATAGAACCTGTCAAAGCCTGAACCCCGCAAAATCGTATCTAACCTTAATATGAACAAATTGCCCTGTTCCAAAGGCATTGAAGATCAATGCCAAACAGAAATATTCGTAATTTTTGTACGTGTCAATCGATGAATGGGATACAGACAACTATAAATCTCCCTCCAGAGCACACCAGTTTGCATCAACGTCTGAGCTGAAGTGTGTGTTTGTATTTTAAAAGAAACAAGAAAAATGAACCAATCTCAGGATGTTAGCTTCCAAGCTGGACAGGCCAATGGCCAAACTCAGGTGGGTTTTTATAAGTTTCTATGTGTCTGTACTTGCCATTGAAGTAGCAGCTTAGTAATCAGGTGCATATATATACCCAATATCTCGGAGTATATATACGTTTTCTTTTTTGGTGATTACTTTCGATATTTGATAGTTGTAAGAGTGCCTATAAATTTAAATTGAATCGGATGAATTCCATAAGGAGTAAATCTCTCCTAAACTCCCAACGTTTATTTTCTATATGTATGAATTTCAACTCGAAATCTTATTTAAGGTTATTCAACTTTTTCATCATTTAGATTAGCAAACATCGATTACCAATATATCTTTCTTTAATTTTAGGAGAAGGGCAACCAGATGATGGACAAGGCTAGCAATGCTGCTCAATCTGCTAAGGAATCATGCCAAGAGGTTCATAACAATTAATTTCTAACTTACATGTTTAATTTTTTTAAAAATTTTATTTTGTTTATGATGGTATCTGATTTTGCAGTTGTTAGTTTTTTTTATATATATAAATTTAATTTAATTTAATTTGATTTGCAGGCAGGACAGCAAGCAAAGGATAAAGCACAAGGCGCAGCTGACACTGTTAAGGACAAAGTTGGAGCAAACAAGTGAAAGGGAATTAAAAATTATGTATTTGTTTGATTATTTTTGCTTTAATGTCTTCAGTTTCTGCTACTTTTATTTTTTTTTTATAAATTTTCCAATTTTCCATCATAATGAGGGCTTGTTGTTTCTTGTTAAGGAGAGAAACTAATGGCATCTCTCAGTTTTCTGTAATGTAGGGATTAAATAATATTTATCTCTTTCATGCTTTACTTTTATATCTGATAATTACAATATCAATTAATTCATTTGCAAATGTAAATTCGAGTGATTGTATTTGATTTAAATAAAATGTATGTGGAATTAATTTTTAATTCTAATTTTATAATTTTTTTTGAATTGTTTAATAAAAAGAGCCTTCGGAGTATTAATACTCCAAGAAGAGAAAAAAAAAAAAAATTCGATTTTGCGGATCGAAGTTCAACGAAGAAATGGTAAAATTCATTGTAAGAATGGTTTCTTTCCTTGATTTTTTAAATTAAATTCGTACAAATTTTGTATTTTTGAGAATGATAAATTAAAAAAATATGAAAAAATTTTCTTGCCTATTGTACTAAAAATTACAGAATTTATCAGTTCAAAAAAAAAAAATTACAAAATTTATGATTTTTTATAAATTTATTTTCAACTTTTTTTTTTTTTTTGAAATCGAAAAGAAACTTCATAATTAACTAGACATTACATCCTGAGACACAAGAGACCTAATAAAATCAGGAGCCTCTTGCCAAATAGTAGGACTACCAAAAATAAAAGCACTTTTAGCTAAAGTATGAGCAACCACATTTGCTTCCCTTTTGACACGCATAAGATTGATATGATCAATACCAGACACCATGATGCGACATGCATCAAGAACCCCACCATACTCAGACCTGTCCTCTGTTGTAGAACTATAACCATTAATCACTGTCAAAGCATCCATCTCAACATTAACATTAGACAGACCCAATTGCCTAATCCAGCTCAACGCCTCCAACAAACCCACAGCCTCAGCCATTTTCGCCTCCAGTAACCCAGAAATATAGTTAGTTCGACACATACAAACATAACCCTGCCAATCACGAACAACCATCCCCATACCAATCAAACGATTACCACTATTGACAGCAATATCAAGATTAAGCTTTAGCACCCCTGAAGGTGGACACTGCCACTTGACATGCAATCTCGAAGAAGCAGAATTCTGAACATCTCCCGACAACACAGCTGCCTTCTTAAATTGCTGAAGATACTCAGTTGCGAACCGGACAGTCTGATACACTGAGCTCAACTTACCATTCCAAACACGGTTATTCCGTTGTTGCCACAACTCCCACAAAACCATACAAATAACCTCCATATGCTATAAAGTTTCTGAAGCAAACATCAACCCAATCCATTCTGCAAACGACGAAGCATGAGTCTCCAGAATTGAAATACCGGCTTCAGACCAATATTGACCCGCATAGAAACAACCCAGGAACAAATTTAAATTATGCTCCCCAAAGGATCCACATACTGCACACACATTATCTACGGGCACTCCCTTCAAGAACAAGCGTTCGCGATTAGGAAGTATAAAATTTGTGAATGGCTCAAAACTAATACATTGATTTGTGATTTGTTTTCTAAATATATTACAACAGCTAAAGTTATCAAGAAAAGAATAACGGGACACTAAACATGGTAAAAGGAAGGTAAAAGGAAGAAAATCAATACTGCTAATAATGTTGTCCTAATTAATAAAGATAAAGATAAAGCTGGTCAATGTCGGGAGTAAGTTATAATAATGTCTAAGTA
>CATIWK010097634.1:0-10267 GCA_949634005.1 Mallotus japonicus
AAGTATCATCTAAGAGTTTTACTATCAAGTCACGTACTTGATGATCTTAGTAGAATTAACTAATCAAGGATAATACTAGAATTAGTCAGTAATGATAAAAATGCCTCTTTATTATTAAAATAGAAATATGACAAAGTCAAAATATGGCCATTACATAGTTGGCCTAGGGCATAACATTAACAGCAGCGTCTTCTAGGTAAAAGAAAAATTCTATAGTCCAACTTAAGGACAGTAATGGGGTTTGGAGGTCTTGGAGTAACGTTTTGGACTCTGTTATTTTGGACTATTTTTCTTCGCTTTTTACTACATCTTGTTCAGATGCTAATGCTATTCTTGATTCAGTAGTGCCTTGTGTTACATCAGATCATAACAATGATTTGCTAGCTGATTTTACAGATGGAGAAATTAAACAAGCTATATTTTCTATGCATCCGGACAAGTCCCTAGGTCCGGATGGCATGAATGTGGCTTTTTATCAGAAAATGTGGACTATTGTTGGTGATGATATCACTAAGGATTGTCTTTCTTTTCTTAATTCTTCTAGTTTTCCTTAGGGTTTTAATGACACTATCGTGGTACTCATTCCCAAAAAAGATAATCCGGAGCACATTACAGATATGAGACCTATATCTTTATGCAATGTCATGTATAAAATTATGGCCAAGGTGTTAGCTAATAGATTGAAATCCATTTTTCCCTGTTGTGATTTCTGATACTCAGAGTGTTTTTGTGAAGAATAGACTTATTACAGACACTATTATGGCTGCTTTTGAGGCTTCTCACTTCCTAAAGAGGAAAACTCAAGGCAAGGAAGGCTTTGCTGCGCTCAAAATTGATATGAGCAAAGCCTATGATCGTGTTGAATGGAGTTTTATCCATGACATGATGACTAGGATGGGTTTTGATAAACGATGGATTGATCTAATTATGCTCTGTGTGTCAACTGTGCACTATATATAATTTTGCTGCTGATGGCAACTTAATGGGTCTTATTCTCCCTTCCCGTGGTCTTCACCAAGGAGATCCACTATCTCCATACCTCTTCCTAATTTATGCGGAAGGGCTTTCTTTTATTATTCGAAGATGTGAAAGTTTAGGCTGGATTCATGGGTGTAAAGTGGCGAGGAATGCTCTGGTAGTTTCTCATTTATTTTTCGCCGATGACAGCTTCTTTTTCGTCAAAGCGACTCTTCTTGAATGCTCCAAAATTAAAGAATGCTTTTAGCTCTATGAAGATGCCTCGGGTCAAGTCGTTAATTATTAAAAATCAGCTATTTCTTTTAGTTCTAATACAAAGCTAGATATTAGAGCTGCTATATGTGGTTTTCTTGAAGTTGAAGAATCGAATAACCATGGGCATTACCTTGGCCTCCCTTCGATGGTGGGTAGAAGCAAGAAGGAAGTGTTTTCTTTTGTGAAAGATAGAGTTTGGCGAAGAGTGCAAGGTTGGAATAACAAGCTCCTCTCTAAGGCGGGTAAGGAAATTCTCTTGAAATCTGTCGTTCAAGTGTTTTCCTTTTCCCGATGGAGCTTTGTGAGGATATTAAGAAAATCATGAGTTCCTTTTGGTGGGGCAATATCAATAATAATCAGAGAAAAATCCATTGGAAGAAGTGGGACCTTTTTTGTTACCGCAAAGAAGATGGTGGCATTGGTTTTAGAGGTATCCATCATTTTAATATTTCTCTTCTAGCGAAACAAGGATGGAGGATTCTTCAAATTCCTCATTCTCTTTCAGCCAGAATTCTTAAGGCTAGATACTTCCCTCACTCATCCTTTCTTGATGCTAAAGTTGGCTCTAATCCTAGCTATGTTTGGCGTAGTGTTATGGCGGGGATGGATCTTTTAAAACGAGGCTGTGTAAGAGGATTGGTAATGGGGAAGCTACTAGTGTGTGGAATGACCCTTGGCTCTATAACGAATCTCATCCTTTCATAAGCACTCCGAAATACTCAGGTATGGAGGAGATTAAGGTCGCATCGTTACTCATGCCGGGCAGAATGAGATGGGATACTGACCTAATTAAGGATATTTTTAACAAAAGAGATGCTGAATGTATTCTCAGCATTCCTCTAAGTTTTCGTCATCCTGAAGATAAGTGGTTTTGGCGATGGGATAAGAAAGGCCATTTCACTGTTCGTTCATGTTATAGATGTCTCTCCAATCGTAACATGAGCGACTCCTCTAATGATAGTTCCAAATTTTGGAAATTCCTTTGGGCACTTCAGATCCCACCGAAAGTCAAGTCATTTTTATGGCATGCGGCTTCGAATATATTACCTACTTGTGATAATCTGATTAAACGCAAAGTGAGTATTGATGATTTTTGCTTGACCTGTCATGCAGCTCGTGAATCAGTTTTTCACACGCTGGTTGAGTGTCCACTAGCGATTAATTGCTGGTTTAACAGCCATTGGCTATAACAGAGAGAACCACCACGATTTTAAAGATTTGCTTGCTTCGTTATTTGAGAGAGTTAATTTGGCTGACGCAAATGTAGCAGCGTTGGTTATGTGGATGATATGGAATAATCGCAATGCAGTTATTTGGAGAAACTGTTTTTCTTCAGCAGAAAAAATTGTAGAGAGGGCTTTAATTCATCTGCACCAGTGTTCAGTAGCTCAGCAAAGGAATCAAAAGGTGAGACAGGTCTTTCAGAGTAGGCAAATGGAAAAATGGGAACGTCCATAAGCAGGATGGATTAAGTGCAATGTCGACGCTGCTCGTTTCGAGCAGACAAACAAGATGGGATGTGGCCTGGTTGTTGTGATCATGAAGCTCGGTTCTTAGTGGCGCCCTCATCAGTGTTGGATCTTTCACTAAGATCAGCTTTAATGGCTGAAGCGCTGAGTCTTAAGGAAGCGCTAAGTTGGATAAAAGAGAAAGATATGCATTTTGTTCAGGTGGAGACAGATGCCTTAGCTCTGGTGCATCTTCTGTCGGCAGCTGGCGAGAATAACTCTGCCCTTGGTCTTACTTTAGATGATTGTAGAGGTTTGTTAAAAGAGATTGATCATTGTTCGGTCTCATTTTTGCGAAGATCACCGAATAATGTGGCTCATCTGTTAGCAAGAGCCTCTTATTCTTTGTCTGATTTTCATTTTTGGGAGAACAGTCCTCCCTCTATCATTGTTCAAGCTTTGATTACTGATGCTCAATAAATTCTTCCATTTTAGCCTAAAAAAACTATTGTAAATATAATTTTTTTTTTCAAATACGTGTTATATCATCTTTTTGTTGAGGTTGTCAACATACTTATTTTTCATGATCAATATTATTTGGTGAGTTATGTACTAAGCTGAACTATATATATATATATATATATATATATATTACTTATTAGCTATTAGAGTCATTAGATGAATCATGCTATATGATCATTTTGTCTAATATTATCGGCTTTTACTATGATATAAATATTTGTATCTATACCAATGAAATTAGAACCATTGAATTAATTTTTATTTAATTACAATCATTAATTATTTTGTGTATCATTACCTGTAAAATATATCAATAATGCTTTCTTGTGATTTATATGCTTGTGCTAGTTTATCAGTGGCATTTAGGAAGACCATAACTCTTTATCCCATTCCATAATAGAGGTCGTCTCATAAAATTCAAGTAAATCTTTTTTTATCATAGATTTGTTGAATTTTGTGTAGCAGTCTTCAATACAAGTCCTCTCATAAAATTCAATAACAATTTTACATAACCTCTTCCGATGATAAAAGAAAAAATTTAATTAACCATATTTTTTTAATCAACTACAATATTTTCATTTTATTCCAAAGACAATTTTACCAAGGTAACACTCATTATTTCTTATTTTGTTCCTTGTGGTATGATAGGTAAAACTTGTCAATCTCCATTTTTACGAATGATTTAACATTAAATTATACGTTTTAAGACAATAATAAACTTTTTTAATTAAAGTTTTATTCTCACTAAAACTTTTAATATCTCTAAGAAAGCATATATAAAATAATCATTATAAAAATAATTTATTCGGTTTACAAAATAAACTAAAAAAGATATATATTTCTAACTTCAAAAAATTAAAGTATTTACAAGTTACAACTAACAAAAAAAATACATAAATATATATCTATATACACGCACACACTACTCTTAATCTAACATTAAAATATAAATAAAATTATAATTTATTATAATTTTAAGAATTTTTCCATTTAATAAAGTATATACCATATTTTTCAATATTTTTTTATGTTAATATTTTCCTCTTTTCTCAAAATTGATTTATTTTTTTAATTGTGATCATTCAGACAACAAAAAATTAATTAGTATAATTTTAATTTTTCTTATTAAGTTCTAGTTAAAATTTAAAAATAATTAAAATATGACTCATAATACAATTTTGTAATTTAAGTAGAGTTAATAAACTATAATTCAAATAAATTGTTTATTTGGCTAATTATACATTTTTAAATAATTTTTAACTTTAAAATATTTTTTTCTTCAAAGAATCTATGCACTATTTTCTTATAATTATGATCACAGTCAATCATTAATAATAAAAAAATTTAGTTAAGTTAATTTTTATTTTTTAATTTGAATTAAACTATATATATATATATATATAATTGATAAAATAAAGATAAATTTTTTAACATGTTTTCATCCATATGCCTATTTTACCAACTAAGTATAATATAATAATAATTAGTCTATATGCCTATTTTAATAAATATCCATTAGAATTATAATATTCATAACTTACGAGTACGACCATTTATAGAAAGATTTTTATAAAACTTTCCAATTTATCCTTTCTTTTGCCTCTCCCAGTCTAATATATATACATATATATATATATATATATATATGTGTGCATTTACTATTCCAAGTAATAGAATAAGAAAGGCTGTGGGATGCTCGAGCCATGGCGGTTAATAGAATCAGTTGAAGATACCGGATGGAATCGTGTATATATAGATAATGAACAAACATATTGTTTTTATACTCATAATGATTGAGTTTCTTTCAATTTAGTATATACTCATTAACCCAGTCGCAAACTCAAAATATTAAGTAAAAAACAATATTTGAATATGAAAATACTTTGCCCGCCAACTCAAAATGTTTTTTTTTTATTATTATTATTATTAAAATTGTTGCAAAGTAGAAGCGATGTATCAACATGTGGTAATATATTTAGCTTTGGCATATTAGTGTTCAAGATGTTTACAGGAATAATGCCAACTGATGACATGTTGAAAGAGGGTCTGACCCTTTACAAATTTTGTCAAGAAAGGTTTGTCTGAACAAGTGATTTTGATTCATTTTCAAATAAGGAGGGATGGATTAGTAACTATGAGTAAACCTCAGGGGGCTGATTATAATTATCCCCAAATATAAATATAAATGTAACTATGAATCCTCCTATCGTCAATTTAAAAGAGAAGGCTATCCTTATTGTGCAATCCATCGATGCCTAGATCATATGGATAACCTCCCATTAATAAAAAAAAAAATGTAATATCTATAGAGAATAAAACATATCTATAGAGAAGCAAATTTTGTTGTTGACGGTTAGGCGGATCATGCTCAGTAGTGATCATAGATTCGCTTCTCCTCCCCCTGTTGTGCTAGGCTAGATTTCTCATGATAGGAGAGGGGTTAATTATACTCTGTTGATTCCTGTGTAATTTTTCTTAGGCTCATGCTTTGTTTTCTTAAAAAAAAAAAAAGAAAAAAAAGTAATAAACTTTTATATGTTGATAAATAAATAATTCTAATGAAGTACATTGATAAATAAGCCATAAAAAATTGCAGGATTTCTCCAGCCAGTAGCATACTCAAAATATTAATTAAAAAAAACATTTGAATCTGACAATTTTTGCCGGCCAACTCAAAATTTTTTCTTTTTAATATTAATAATTTTAAAATTTTGCAAAGTAGTCTATAAAAATAGCAACTACCCACCTTTAAAGGAAAATCTCAAACTCCGTAAAAATGTGGCTTTCTTGCAGGGATCATTTATTACTTGCCATCCTCCAACTCTTGTTGATATTATTGCCTACTGCAGCCTCAGCCATTCACAACACTAATAATGAGACAGATAGAGTTGCATTATTGGAATTCAAGGCCAAGATAACTGATGACCCCCTTGGTGTCATCACGAATTCATGGAATAGCTCTCTTCATTTCTGCAAGTGGTACGGCGCTACATGTGGACGGAGGCACCAGAGAGTGACGGTGTTGAACCTGACATCTCTCAAGCTTTCAGGTTCCATATCGCCACACGTTGGAAACTTGAGCTTTTTAAGAGTATTGTGGCTTCTTGGCAATAGCTTCAGCCATGAAATCCCTCCTCAGATCACCCGTTTGCGAAGACTGCAAATCCTGAATCTTAGCAATAATTCAATTGGTGGGCAAATTCCTGACAATATATCTGCTTGTTCTGACCTTCATGAAATATATTTAACTTACAACAAGCTGGTCGGAGAAATCCCCTTGGAGCTTACCTCCTTGATGAAGCTCAAAGTAGTCCGTCTCAGCGTCAACAATCTTGAAGGAACTCTCCCTCCATCTCTTGGAAATCTATCATCACTTGAGGAAATCTATTGTGCCGGAAACAATTTGCAAGGCCCTTTACTTGAATCCTTAGGCCAATTGATGAACCTGAGAACTTTATTCATATTTGATAATCAATTTTCAGGTACAGTCCCTTTTACAATCTTCAATCTCTCTTCGATTGAGAATATAGACTTGGGGGTCAATCAATTGCAAGGCACGCTCCCATTGAGCTTAGGCCTCTCTGTTCCACACCTGCAATACTTTTCCATTGGTACCAACCAATTCACTGGAACAATTCCTACCTCAATTTCCAATGCCTCAAATCTAGAAAGCCTTCAACTACTGACAAATGATCTTACTGGTAGTGTCCCTTCTCTCAAAATCTTGAACAAACTTTCAGTTCTAAACATCGGTGCCAACCATTTAGGAGGTGTGCAAGCTGGCGACTTGATGTTTCTTTCGGATTTGACTAATGCCACTGCTTTACAGAAACTAGATATAGGCAACAATAACTTCAGAGGGCAGCTGCCTGAACAAATTGCAAACCTTTCAAACAAGCTCGAGATATTTGCTATATATGAGAATCAAATACTTGGAAACATCCCACCTGGAATAGAGATTTTTGTTAACTTGAATACTTTTAATGTAGCAGTGAACAAACTCTCAGGTACAATTCCTTCCACTATTGCAAAGCGTAGGAACCTGCAGAGACTTTATCTGGGCAACAATAATTTCTTTGGAAATATTCCATCCTCTTTAGGAAATCTGACAAATTTGATTGAAATTTATTTAGCTTGTAATAATCTCCAAGGCATGATCCCTCCAAGTCTTGGGAATTCGAAAAACTTAGTTTTCTTAGATTCCTAATGGACTTGGCAGTTGCACAAGTCTAGAATTCCTGTACATGGATGCCAACTTGTTTCAAGGCTCTATTCCTTCATCTTTTAGTTCGTTGAGGGGCATTCGAGAATTGAATCTTTCTCACAACAATTTTTCAGACAAGATTCCGGAGTTCTTTACAGGCTTTAGTTTAATAGAATTGTTGGATATATCTTTTAATGATTTTGAAGGTATGATACCAATAGAAGGCATTTTCAAAAATGCAAGTGCAGCATTCATAGGAGGAAAGAAGAAGCTATGTGGTGGTATACGCGATTTTGGCTTACCTGCCTGCAAGTCTGAAAATACAAAAAGGAAGATCACAGTAAAGCTAACGTTAATAATTGTTGGAGTCTCTGCTCTCATAGGCATGATGCTAGTTGTTACGTGTTTATTCCTTTGGCGGAGAACAAGAAAGAGCCATCAACAATCAAAGACAAGCTATTATGAGAATGCCGATCTTTTGAGGTTGTCCTATCAAAGTCTTATTAAGTCTACAAATGGATTTTCTTCGGATAATTTGATCGGTTCAGACAGCTTTGGATCTGTATACAAAGGTATTCTTGATGAAGATGGACTTATTATTGCAGTGAAAGTGCTTAACCTTATGCATCGAGGAGCTTCAAAAAGTTTTCTAGCTGAATGCGAGGTGTTAAGGAATGTCAAGCATCGAAATCTTGTTAAAGTACTCACAGCTTGTTCAGGTGTGGATTATCATGGTAATGATTTCAAAGCTTTGGTTTATGAGTTTATGGATAATAGGAGCTTAGATGATTGGTTGCATCCAAGTACTCTTCAATCAGATGAAGTGCCTAGGTCTTTGACTGTTCTCCAAAGGCTGAGCTGTCAAGGAAATATGTGGACGAGAATTTCTTTTAATATTTTGAATGAGAGTTACAAAAAAATATATACTGTTAGTTGTTACAAGTGCTGCAGTTTGTTACAGGTGGTTACATTAGGATAGATACAAATGAATTTTAAATAAATGAATTTACAAAGGAGAGAGTGTATCTCTTAACAGCCCCCCTCAAACTGAAGGCACATGTTCAAGAAGCCGAAGTTTGCTGTGATGTCGTTCAAAGGAAGCTCGTCCAAGAGGCTTTATAAGAATGTCTGCAATCTGATCCTCACTTGAGATGAATCAAACCATTACTTTACCTTGTTGAATTTGTTCTCTGACAAAGTGATAATCTAGTTCAATATGCTTGGCATGAGCATGAAAGACTGGATTAGCACTAAGATATATGGTGCCTACATTATCATACCAAAGGGTTGCCGGAGAAGATGATTGACAACCAAGCTCACCTAGTAGAGATTGCATCCATATAATTTCAGCAATTGCATTGGCCATGGATTTGTACTCACTTTCAGTAGATGATCGAGCAATGGTAGGTTGCTTCTTTGCAATCCAAGAGATAAGGTTGGTTCCCAAATAAACTGCATAACCATTAGTTGATAGCCTGTCATCAGGACAACCACCCCAATCACTGTCTGAGAAGCATTGAATATCAAAGGATGATATTTTGGAGAAGAAGAGTCCATAATGCTTGGAATGCTGAAGGTAGCGCAAAATGCGTTTCAAGGCTTGCCAGTGCAATGTGGTTGGAGAATGCATGTATTGACAGAGTTTATTGACATTGTAAGCAATGTCGGGCCTTGTAATGGTAACATATTGCAAACCACCAATTAATTGCCGATAATTTTCACCTTTCATGAAAGGGTCACCAGTATGTTTAGTTAGAGTAGGAGAGGTTGCCATGGGAGTGAGGCATGGCTTGCAATCAGCCATCTGAAATTTATTGAGGAGATCATTGATGTACTTAGACTGAGAGAGCAAGAGGCCATTCGGTAAGTCTAGGATTTCCATGCTGAGAAAATAACTTAAATTGCCCAAGTCACGAATGGGAAAGGTGGACCGAATTTGAAGCATAAACCAATCAACAAGTTCAGAGGATGTACCAGTGACCAGTATGTCATCCATATAGACTAGAGCAAATAGCTGAGAGGAGTCTTTTATGCTGAATGAAAAGGGAGGTGTCGACCTTTGAGTAGTGAAAGCCCAGCTGAAGTAAAAATTCAGATAAACGGTGAAACCAGTGTTAAGACCCGAGATTTTATAAAATTTTAATGTTTATTTTAAGATTTGCTGTATTAATAATTATTTTTATTTATGTTATTATTATTTTATTTTATTATTTTATTAAGTAGTAAAGTTTGGTTAATTATTTTTATATTTATTTTGAGATTTAATTATTGTTAAAATGAGTATATTTTATTTAATTATTATTTGGTTGATTTGTTATTAAATTATTTTAAAAAATATTAAGTGTGTTTGAGTATATATATATATATATATATATATATATGTGAATTTAGTTATTATTATTATTATTATTATTATTATTTTTATTTAAAAGTAAAAGTTTGAGATAAAGTTAGTCAACTTTATCATTATTATTATTATTATTATTATTATTATTGTTTTTCTTTCTTACAAGGTGGGACACGTTTTGTTCCCTTTTGATAAGTTAGTAAGTTAAAAAATTTTTTGTTTCAAAAAAATTCAAATCTCAGCTCTGTACACGTCCATCTCTTCATTTCTTTTTCTCTTCAACTGGGTTTCTTTTTTCTTGGCTTCTTCTTCATCGATCATCAGCACCTTCAGCTGTCATCTTCCTTCTCTTCAGGCAAGCTACTGTTGTCTTACTTCTTCACGCTGGTAGCGTGAATTCTTTGGGAGCGGGATTGTTTTTGTTGATTTCTAGAGGCTATCTTCTTCGTTTCAAGCTTCCAGGAGCTTCAACCTCTTCCATTCTTGATCGATTTCCAGCTTGCTTGGTTGATC
>CATIWK010097711.1:0-10399 GCA_949634005.1 Mallotus japonicus
ATACAAAAAAAATTATAAAATTCTTGAAAAGAAAAAATGACTACCTGTACATGAATCCATTATTTGGATGGCCACTACTTAAGATCTCTTATTTTGTATAGATAATCTTTTGCTGGGGCCTTTCAGCTTTTGAAGTTCAACTGCCAAATTAATTAATTATTCAACTAAATCTATCAAAATCAATTGATAGGAAAATTTTCATTTCTTAATTAGGCTTTACTGGCATTTAAGAATACTTTATATCCACTTTTCCACCTCACCAAATTAATATGGACACGATAGAATATATGCATACTTTGTATTGAAGCAATATCAATAACATTTTATAAAGATATGAAAAGTGCAATTTTAAAATCGTGGCGATAGAAATATAATTTTTTTAGTTTAAATCATTAGTATTAAAATTTATTAAATTTTAATTAATTTGATTCAATTCAAATAGGATTACAAAGATATTAAAAAAAAATTCATAATTAATTAACGAGACTTCAAACAGTAAAATTCAAATATAAAATGTAACTTAATCGAAAATTGCCTCTGCCAACTATAATTTTAATTAGTTACAAGCTAACTCAAAAATATTTTATGATTTGTAATTAATATTTCTTTTTTTTTTTTCCTTCTCTTCTGTTTCTTATTTATATATATTTTCTATGAATACAAGTGGGTTCAGGACAAAATATAGAACAAAAAAGAAACTTTGGATCCTTTTTAAATACTTGCATGATTTATATTACATATGTATACAAAAATCTTTGACATAATGAGTTACAGATTACAATAAATATTTTACAACTTGCATGATTATTCATACAAAAATCTTGAGTTACAAATTTCAATCTAACTTGACCATGATCACAAAAATTACTATATAAAACTTGCTCACAGAACTAACAGAAAGGGAAAAACATAATCATTGAAATTACTGTATTAATTAAACTTGCTTAAATGCCTGTTAATTCACGAGAAGCAACCAATCTTTTATAGATTTCAAGAACCAACCTCGTATCAACTTCCTCTCCACAAGAAACCATTGAAATCTGTTTATCTTTAGCAACATTTTTACCTCTAAACACACTTTGGTTGTTCAATTTTCCCATGTTGTTTGCCAGTCGAATCATCGTATCCACATAGGCATCATGAAACTTGACCAAGATTCTAATAGGCGAAGCAAGTCCCCATTGCAACTTCTGTCTAATTGTTCTTAGTTTCCATAGCCTCCGAGTGGCTGCCCCGCCAAGCCTAACGATCCTCAGCTTTCTTTTGTTGCTAGTTGAGTAGTTATGGAGTCTTTCATATCTTCTTCTTCTCCAGTACCTCTTCAAGCTATTACAGCATGAACTAGAAATATTTATCTCCATGTTAGAACTATAATATATGATACAAAAGAGGAAGAATATTAACTGCTGTGCATAGAGAAGATTCAAGAAAAGGGTTATATATATAGAGAGGAGTGGATCCAGCAAGTGATACAAGCATGCTATTTTCTTTAACAAGTCAAGATTAATTAAGAAGCATGTCGACCAAGCAATTATGATTAATTAAATATAAATAATTAATTAATGGGTATCTTTTAATCTTTCTTGTGATCATGTAAATGCTAGTGTTTTGGATGACATGTGTAGTTTGAGTATTATTAATTGATTCATTGACCAAGTATTTTGATTAGATTATAACAATTTGTTACAACTTTGTGTGTGTGTGTATATATATATATATATATATATATATGAATTGAGAGGAATGAGATAAAAGTCTAACCCTTAATCTATATTTATCTTGAATTAAATTTGTCACTGGATTATTCAATTTTCGAAAATTATATAATTTTAACACCTTGCTAGAGATTCTCTTTCTCAATGTTGTTTGGGTTGGAACTTAAACTTGTTTTATTTGAAAAAAAATTGTATGAATAATATGGAATAAGGAGACAATATACTAAAACTAATTTTAAATGTTGTTACAAATGAATTAATTCATTATAGCTTTTCCAAATTTTTTTCATAGATCATTTTTATGAAACAATATACTAAATTAATTTCAGATTATTGTTAACCTAAGTGATAAGGATTTTTAAATACTATTCGAGATAGTTGTTTACAATCTATAAATTTCATTAATTTTAATATATTAAAATGAAATATTAATAGTTAGAAATACATATGTATGGAGATTTAAATTTAGTATTTGTACAATTTTTATAAGTGATACCAATCAGATCGATATTTTACAATTTTGTATGGTTGTATATATTGAGAGATTTTTATAAATGATAAATTTCACAAAATTCATAAACTTTAACACAATTTTGCTCATTCTTATTCAAATTATAATTTTTTAATGTATTAAAATTACTGAAATCAAACATTGTCTATTTGCCTTTTTTTTTCTTTAAAAAAAATATCATGATTGGATCATTGAAGAAGCCAAAGAAAGCTGACTGGCTTAAGTACTATAGAATTTTTAGAGTTTATCTTATGATCATTTCACTGAATTTTAAATGAAAAGGCCAACTTCTACTTAAGGCTATCTCCATTAATCTAGTTTTTTAAGTAGTGGTTGTTGAGAATGGTTCAATTCAACCCTATTGTTATATATTTATTTTCATCTTCTCATTTACATAACCATTTGTTAGTAGTAACAAACAAGATTATCCATAGATGACTATTCCTATATATATGAACTAGGGTGAATATGCCAATCATCTCGAGTCCGTCAAACATTTTAAGAAAAACTGCAAATGGATATATTTTTTTAAAAAAAAATTGAGGGAAATTTCACAAATTTCACAACTCCATGATGATGACTATATATATATATAGTCATCATGAAGTGAATTTTTGCATTCAATTATTCAATCTTTCCCTCGAAATAATATTTTTCATTAATTATAAAGTGGGAAAATTACAATCATCCCCTGATATTTGGTCAAACCCACTAATCCATCCTTATATTTTTAAAAGTCAACTAATAACCGCTTCATGTTTGATTTTATTAACTATTTTCCCTTTCCGCTAACTAAATTCCTCCTTAGATTTGATATTTTATTGTAAACCTGAAGGGGTATTTAGTTAGTGGAATGGGGAAATAATTAATAAAATCAAACATGATGGGGCATTTAGTTAACTTTTGAAAATATAGGGATGACTAGTGAATTATAACACATCTCGCGGGGGCGGGAATGGTAATTTTCCCATATAAAATTGAATCATAATTAATTGTAATTTCTTTATGAAAAAATCATAAATTATCTTCAATTATTATATATTATTGTAAGAAAAGAATGCTATCTATTAAATTATTATTATTGTTCTTCTATTGCGTGATGGTGATTACACTGCAAAGTGTCAAATAATACAAACTTGATGGGGAGAAGACAAGGAGGGTGTTTTAGCAATCTTGAATCATGGCCATTGAAAGTGTGAAACCATATCTAAAATTTCTTGAGTTGGGTTCAGCTCCATGGTCTTTATTCAGTGATGATATGTATATAGATTCTGTTCTAATTAGAGTCATTGTCTCTGGTGAATAGGCCACGATACAACTTCATTAGAATGTAGTAAACGGCAAAAAGAGACGCGATCATGGTGAACCACCAACTCCATGACATCCATACACGATTGCTTTGCGATGAGGAGGGAACTTCCTTCCTATCTAAATCTTCTTCCCTGCAAACAACAAAATGCTTCTTCGCTGTGTTAATTACCGTAGAGATATATATATATATATATATACATAATAGTGAAACATTAACTAGGCCTTAGAAAAGTATGTAAATGTTATTCTGCTTTACCTCTGAGGCTCAGGTTGTGTGCCCCAGTCAACAGTAACGTTAAGTTAGCTAGCAGAATATAAAAACATGCTGAGCATGATTAGATATGGGTAGAGATAATTTAACATGCCTGGCTGTTGGCTGAGGCTTCTCCATCTGTGCTTCTTCTTTGGGTTTCAGTTTCGGGGTAGGTTTTGTCTGTGGAGGCTTAGTTGTAGCAGAAGGTGCTGGCTGGGGTTCAATACTTGGGACCGGAACATTCTTGACCTGTTATGTGAGCTGCTTTAGTCAAATTCTAAATGCTTTAGGGTTGAATATGTTCATGCAGAGTTGATATGTACTTGTCTGAAATAACTCACCAAATTCCTGAATTGAAGATTGTAAAGTGTTTCAATGTATCTTTGCTTAGCAAATTTCTGATCCTTGTTTAGCTGCCTCCAAAATCCATAAACTGATCCCATGTTCAACAATTTATTTGCATAAATCTTCCATGTATAGCTGAAAGGATAATGCGGAACTAAGGTTAATGCTAGCGAACTATATATGGTGAGATTTCATGAAGAAATTTTATTTCTGATGCCATGCAATTACCATTCATATATACGTTGCAGACCAGCTGCTGACATCTTGTTCCAATATTCAGGATTCGACTTGCATTTCTCAAAGAAATCAGCCATCTTGTTGCTCGATTCGTCTCCATTGTTGGGATCAATGTGGAAGCCTGAGACACCATCAACAATAATTTCTGCTGGTCCTCCTTGATTAGTAGCAAATGTGGGTAATCCACAATTCATTGCCTCAATGACTGTAAGACCAAAACCCTCATAAAGTGCAGGCTGCACAAAAGCTCCTTTTGTATCTGCAATGCAGCGGTAGAGTTCTCCGTTTCGGTATCTGTCTGTTTGAGCTGCTATCCATCTTATCTGACCCTTAAGTTGGTATTTCTGTATCAAGCTATGCATCTTATTTATCTCTGCAATTTCTTCTCTGTCTTTTGATTTGGATGGATCAAAGAATCCAGCTACAACCACGAGATTCACCAAGTTTCTTAGCCTCCTATTCTTTCCATACCACTCAGTTAGTCCTGTAATGTTCTTCACTGTATCAAGTCTTGCCATGGAGAAAATAATTGGCTTATTCTGGTCTGCCAGATATCCACTGTTCGAAGAATATTTCAGTTATAACTCGAAACCGCATTGGAACGAAAGGTAACATCAGGAAACACTTACATGTGCTCATTGTTATCCTCTTTTCTGTAGATGAGCTCTGCAATGTCAGGATGAAAAGAGGTTAAACGCCTCTGTCTCTCCGTGTACGGGAAGTAGACGGACTGATCAGCACCAGGTGCAGCAATATTGAATTTCGGATCAAAGACGTTGATGCCTGAGACAACCCGGCAAAGCCCTGGCATTGTAAATGCCTCATGGCTTTCATACTGTCCAGGCCTAACCTTGCTGAGAGAAAAAATCAAGTTTTTTCAAGTCGATTGTCAGGAAAATATTGGTTAGTAGAAACTTTCAGAATTGATGATATTAGATTTGACTTACCTTCCTGCAATTTCTTGGTATGTGCTAGTTATGATAAAATCAGCTGCATTCATTGCAATCATGTCAGCTGTGAATTGACAGGAAAAGTGGTACTTGGAATCTAATTGCTTCCATTTGGCATCTGAATCTTCATACTTAGTTTTCTCCAAAGCATGAGCTACAGTTCCCTGGATTTATAGCAGGCCAAAACTTAGAACATAAGAGAAGTGATCAACTAGAATTCACGGTAAAAGTAATTGAGCTAGGCTTAAAACCAGAGTTATTCCAAGTCTGTTCGCTATCAAAGTTGCCACCAAGTTTCCATCACTGTAATTCCCAATAATAAGATCTGGTTTACATTCCATGTGTTCAAGGATCTTATCAGCAGCATCCTGATGTCGGCAAAGTGCACAAGAGAGAAGGAAAACAATTAGTTTGCAGTTGATGAAAGCACAAAAGGGAAAGTGGAAACAGATGATCATAATGAAAGAAAGAAAAAAGGAACTTGCCTGAGCAAATTTCTCAAGATATGGATACACATCGAATCGGGACACCCACTGGGGAAGCACACCTTTCTCTGTCTTGAAGGGGATTCTAAGAATGTTGGAGTGCTTTGTGCCCATAATCGGCTCCACTTCTTGGTTGCATTTTGTTCCTTTAGCATCTGGAATAAGTCGTGTGACCTGGATGAACATGAAAGGCATTAATCTGTGTTGAAACCTTACATTGTCTGAATGATCAATCATCTTGACATTTTGTGTAAGTAACTTGCCACAACAATCTGAGGCTTGATGTTGAGACCTTGATGCTTAATCCTGAGCAGCAGCTCTTCCTCTAATGCTCGTACTTGATCAAGAATGTAAACCACCTAAGTATCGACACATTGTACGAATTCAAATAAACACATTTAGCAGAAATTTTAAAGTAATAATTTTTTTTTTATTGTGTTGTCTTGCTCACCTGACCACCGGTATCTGGCAATCCAAGGACGTCTGCCTGGCCAAAGTAGCCATGTGGGGAGAAAATTACAATGTTGAACATGTTAGGAAGCCTGCTAAATAGTAACTCTAGCTTGACTGGGTCTGGTGCTTGAAGCGATTCAGAAAGCGTCCTCATTGTTTCTTTAACTCTTTCTGCGGTACTCCCCCATCCCTTCTCGAAGCCCAATTCTTTCAGACTAAGGAATGCAAGCTATCAGGAAACTGTCCGTGGAAGGAAACATCTGCAGGAAATAAAGAAGAAGAAAATGAAGATAGACTAATGACCTTTGTTGGACATTCTGATATGATGTGTCTTTTGGAAATACACAGAGAACATCTTCAGCTCCGATCAGCGCTGTCCGAAGCTTGGCAACTGTATCAATCTTTTCATTGATCATAAGGTCCTGCAAGTTAAAACAGGCATTCACCTTAGTTTCCAGCATTCTCTTTACTGAAAGTAGCATGCAATTTTCAAGCAAATTGTTCAATTACCTACCTCGCCCTGATAGTTAAGGGCTAGTAAATAGTCAAGCAGGGATTTCGCTCTAATAGAGCTCCCACAGAGCTGTGAGGACATGACTTTTGAGATGAAATTCATTCCATTTCCAATAGAAGAAGAAAGGGTCAGGTGAGGAGTTGAGAAATCCATGGCTCCAAAATCTATTTCCAAAGCATTTTCATCCATGGCCCTGCTTAGAACAAACCATATTCATATTTCTTCAATTGAGCAAATATAAGCATACACTAAATGGCAGCACAGGTCCTCTCTGATTATGTAATAAGGCTATTTGAGGATCAGAGCTAGTCGATTGAAAGGTTTTTTAACTAACAGCTTGCACGTACCAGTTTTCATCAAAGATCATTTCTTTGAACTGCAAGTATTCTGAAGCAGAAATTCCATCTACACTCAGTTCATCAGCATTCACCTTAACATATTCCCAGAAACCAGGATTTGGCCTTACAGCAAAAGCAACATAAGGTGGAACAACAGCTGCCTCCTGTCAAATTCATATACCCAAAAACAACAATTCAGTCCATATACCATATTTGCATTTGAACTTAACTATCAATCTATAGAGATTGAGTACCTGAGTGGAACTCAGAATGTAACCAAGTAACCCTTCCAAGACCTTGTTCCTTTCACCTATTTCTTGTATTGACTTCTCCAATTCTTCCATTATATGTTGGTGTTTCAGTAATCTATTCCCAGTTGAAATAAAGCTATTTTATTTTATTTTTTAAAGATAAGAA
Organism: Mallotus japonicus; assembly: GCA_949634005.1. Classification (NCBI taxonomy): domain Eukaryota; kingdom Viridiplantae; phylum Streptophyta; class Magnoliopsida; order Malpighiales; family Euphorbiaceae; genus Mallotus; species Mallotus japonicus. The sequence goes on from CATIWK010097711.1 coordinate 7,530, forward strand.
CAGCCCAAGAAAGAGAACAAAATCAAATGTTAGTTTACGAAATTAGTTCAAAAAAAAAAAAACAATGAAAATTAGTGCATGAAAGTACATACCTGGAAAAGCATCTCTTCATGTGATAGCGGCTCTTCCTCAATGCATCAGGCATGCTTTCTGCAATTGTTTCGGATCGTTTGAGGACCGGTCCAGAAGCCATTTTTCGGATAAAGGATGCTTCAAGAAAACACAAAGATGTCGATTTTGGTTCACAATGTAGTTTTGTGTGTTGCAGTTTGGTGCCCCAAATGTATTTATAGCAACCTGTTAATGAAAAATATGAAGTCTTTAAGCTATGGCTATAAGGGGAGAGCAACAGAAGGCATATTCTCATCAGAATCGTTTGTGGGAAAGAAAAGAAAGGAATATATGTAAATTGATTGAAGCAAATTTAGATTGCCTTTTTCCTTGCCAATATCTTAAAAGTGAAAGAAAAGAATGCTGTAAATGTCTTTTAGAGGTGGATGTCTAATATTATGCTTTTCTTCTTCTCATACAACAACCTGCAACAAATGTGGTTTGCGTTCATTTTTTTTTTCCTTATTGGCTCAAAACTTTTTGGTTTCCTGGCACAGTTTCACCACAGGTTCTTTGGTCTTGTCACGGTTACATGTTCCGACATTCTTTGGCTAAATATCAAGTCACCTACTCTACTCTACTGTTTTTAACCTTTATGTCTTTACTTGTTTTCTTGGTTTGTTTATGTAATGCAATATATGAAGAGCAACTCTTATCATCTATATCTATCTATATAAATATAATATAATAAACTCAACTCTTACTCTAATATTATGTCACATACCAACATAAAATTATAGAATATATCATTAAAACTCTAAAAATCTACTATACACTTCTCTTTTTATTTAGTTATCAGTCTTAAAAATTCTTTTTATTATCTCAAAAATGTCATTTTGATATTATTATGTTTTATTTAGAATTTATTTATTTGCAAACTTTATCTTTTCCTTTTTTTTTGTCACTTCATTTTACATTTGAGAGATGTTTGGTTTAACTAATTTAGATAACTAATAGAGTGTTTCTTTTTAATTTTAAACAACTCTATTTTGAAGTTTTTTTCATCAACTCATAGCTAATTTAATTTTTTTATATATTTAAACTATACCCTTATTTTTTGAGAGCTAGACTATACCCTTATTAAAAATAATTAATAACTAATTTTTTAAAAAAAAAATTAAATGCATATTATTCTAATCACTATATTATTATCAAATTTATAGGCTTTAAGCCGATTTATTATGCTATTAATCTAGGTGTTGTTTCATCCTCTATGGTTTTTAGTGAATTTGTATATGTGTTTCTATCGATGTATAATTCTAGTTTGAATCAATGAAATTATTGTTTTTTTCAAAAAAATTTTTTATAATTTATGAAAGAAATATTATCTTAAATTATAGTTAGTAATTAAATAATTATAATATCTATATCTATAATATTTTTTAAAAAATTTATATTTTAAGCTATTTTTCAAAATAGTTTCTATTAATAAAGTTAATAATAAATAAATTAAAGATGATAAATTATTATGCATTACTATATACTTTTTTAAATAATTTATATAACTAAAAAAATATTATAAGAAATGTATCAAAGTATATTTGAAATAGTCTATTGTAACCTTAATGATTATTTAATATATTAAAATCAATATCTAACAAAATTTTACCTAATAGTTCACATTTATCAGCTATCAATCAACTATCAACTATAGTTAACTACAACAACTATCAGTTATCAACTGATATAAACAGTTGAACCAATTAGACCCTAAGTGTCATTTGACAACACTTAGTTATATGATCTAGTATCAAAACTCTAAAAATCTTTTGGTACACTTTTCTCTTCATTAAGATTATCTCTTTAAGTCTTTTCATTGTCTCAAAAATATTTTTTTAATATTAATATATTTTATTTAGTGTTCATTTATTTGGAAATTTTGTCTCTTCATTTTTCAAATCATTTAATTTCACATTAAGTGCATATTATTAATAATAGTGCGTACTGTTGTGCAAAGCTCAAGAAGAAGGGAAAAATCAAGAAGAAAATGGTGAAGATTTGACAGAAGCAAATGAAGATAAGTCTAATCTTAATTTGATATGAAAAATGTTAAATGCTGCAAAAGGTGAAACAAATAAAATGGATGTGTTCCTAGTATTGAAATTGCTTTGAAAAGAGGTATTTTAGCTAAAATTTATAAGATTGGTAATTAATATTATATAATTTACTGATTTATACATTATTTACTGAAAATTTCTTTTTAAGCTTAATTGTAGTTTGTGCTTTTATTTTGTTATATAGAGAATATTAAAAAAATTAGCATATTTTTCTAAATATAAAACACTACTTATTTCATAAAAATTCATTTAGAAAATAACCCGCCCAAAGGCATTTACCTAGCATTCGTTATTGGCAACTTGAGGAGCAAGAAATTGAATCCGATAAACCCCACCATCTCACCTCTAGAAAAAGATTTTTTTAAAAAAAAAACTAGCTAGTGTACATAAATATATAAAACCTATTCCAAATATGAATAAATCCCACATTTAAAATAATACAAAGAAGATAAAGTGCCATATAAATAAGATTGGATATTAACATAAGTTAATTAGCTTATATTACATGAATTTAACCTCATTTATGTATTCATAAGGTGTGGATGTGGATTAGATCAAAATATATTTAACAAAGTGACAACTTATTCAAAAATTTTAAATAAAATATTATTAAGCTAAATCGTGAAATATTCATTATTGAAAGTTTTACTTTGGTTTTTTTAATAATATTTATTGTAATTTCTTAAATTTCAATTTGATTAA
>CATIWK010097747.1:0-15194 GCA_949634005.1 Mallotus japonicus
TGATGAGATATTTCAAATTAAATTATAATTTATAATAACAATTTTAATCAATGTTATATTTATTTAATACTACTTTAATATTATACAATAAAACTAAATACTTTTATAACATTAAGATTATGTATTTTATTTAATATTAATAACCACTTTAGACAATAAAACATTCTCATATTAAAAACTAAAATAACTTAAAAAATTTTTCTTAAATTATACCTATTTAATACCACCTCTTAATACTAATATTTAAATTTATGAATAGTAAACGAGCTTGTTCACGAGTCTGCTCGCGAGCCTGCTCGAGCCGAGTATCAAGATGCTCGGGCTCGGCTTGTTTAGCTTACGAGTTTCAAAATTATATTCGGGCTCGGCTCGTTTAACTTAATGAACGAGCTCGAGCGAGTTTTTACCGAGCCGAGTGCCGAGTCGCTCGCGAACGGCTCGGCTCAGTTGCACCCCTAGGTAGATGAATTAACGTTTTATGCACTATATTAAACAGTGTTAACACCGTTACTTTGCCTCCTCATTTGAGGGGCTTAAAACATATGAAAATTTTAATTTTGTGCTTAAATAGTCAAAAAGAAAAAAAGTAAGGGAATATGTGCTCCTCAATGTAAACATTAGGGGGCAAAAATGCACCCTTGCCCTTCCTAAAATTTTGAAAAGAAAATTTATTTTTTCTTTATATAAATCTATGCAAATTGAGAAAAATGTATATATTTTGAAATTTAAATTCATATATAAAAATAAAAAAATACATGAATAATTGATATATTGATGTACAACAAATAATAACCAACCAATTATTAGATTTGTAAATTAATCAAATAATAGTTGGAAATAAATTCATAAACAATCAACATGAATTATATGGTTATCTTAAATTTGAATGATTTCACCTAACTTAAATGACTTCTAAATACATTTAATTTTTATCTTAATTACATATACATAATCGATACAATTAAATGTAAATACATACTCAATTTTAAAATTAAATAAAATATTTTCAATAAGAATATAACATAAATTTATTTTTAAATAAAATTTTTTATTTCAATTATATAGTAAATTGATTTGAACATTTAAGTAAACAAAAATCAAATTGACTTAAATTTGGAGTAGCATTCACCAATCTTGAGATGGATTGTGAAAGGAAACAAATTGGGAAGGGTAAAAGTGTACAATCACAATCACCAAGGTCAACAAGTAATACCGTTAAAGCGGTTGACAATTGTATCAAAACAAAACCCAAAAAAGGAAAACAAAAAAAAAAAAGGTCTGTTTCTGTAGCAATGAAAATGGAGAACAACTCAACGCCTAGGCCCATCTATCCCTCTGTTAATCTCTAATGGTGGATATTTTCTTTCGGTGACCCTTAAGAATTTTCAGACTCTCGAACCATTTTCACCAGGTAATAAAGATTTCTTTTTTCAATATGCATATATATGTATATAAATCAAAGTTCCCATTTTTATTCATGTTTTTCTAAAGAATTTTCAATGCAATGCATCAAAAGATGTCGTTGGCATGATTTGATGATCTGGGTATTTGAGATTTTTCGAGGAAATGGATTGCTGTTGCCTGTTGTTGGTGGATCCATCACTATAAGTGCAAAAATTTTGTGGGATTATAAAGCTTTTTGGTTTTCTGTTCATGGAATTTGTTGTTTAATATTCATTTCTTATAGTTTTGATATTCCGATGAGAGAAATATATGTATGAGTTTCAAGTGCTTTTCTCTCGGAGATATTGTATCAAACTTTGTGATCTATAAGGAGACGTAAATTATTAGAATGATTTTGTGATAGCAACAAAGGACACCTGCTATGAAGGTTTTAGAAAGAGCTTTGGAAGTGATGATTTTTTCAGCTAGATGAGCTTCCTTTATTTTTTGTGTTTCTCGAACTGTTTTTCTCCTGCCTTAAGTTATTTATACTGGAAAGACAGAAAATTGGATAGCAAGTGTAAGATTATAACTATAGTACATTTGCTTCACTTAAAATAAGAAAATATGGACTTTTGAGGAAATAATGAAATACGAATTTTTATGTTCCAAAATGTTTCAAGTATTTTACTGTGGTTTTTTTTTTTTTTTTTAATGTTTTTGTTGGTTTATTTATGTGCTGTTTATACTTGGATGAAGGGATGGGGGTTAGGGGGAGGTTCCCAAATAATTATTATGGGTTTTAGTATAAGGTCTATAGCTTGAAATTAAAAGGTCTCTTTCTAAGCTAAAAATGCACGCAGATCTGTTGCTGATTTCTGGATGCATTTGTAAGTTTCTTGGGCTTTATCGTCTCTAACAAAATGTACTGTAGGTGTATTTCAGCATGGAAGATGTGGAACTTGTTCCAGAAAAAGAGAAAATTGAAGATGGAAAAGAGGGATTCCCTGCATTTCATTGTGACCTTTATGATGCAGAGACAGTTCATAAAATTGCTCAACTGTTCCTGCCTGGACTAGCATCAGCTTGTGTTGACAACACTACAGGTGGTATATTCAAGTCCCCCGCTTCAGTTGCTGTTCACTTGAGAAAAGAAATGATTGACTATCTCACCCAGCGAAGTGAAAGTTTTGTTGCTGAATCTGTTATCTTGGAAGATGGTTCAAACACAGAGGTTCCTGAGTACCCTTATGATATCATTGCCAATTTTATTGATGACTTTTCGAGTTCAAAAAGGAATTTCTTTAGTCGGGTTTCGGGATGGGTATTGAGTGAAAAGAGAGAAGAAAATATTGATGATTTTGCACAAGGGATGGAAATGAATGGGTTTTGGTTGATGGATAGGAGAGAAGTAATTGCCCAGACTTTGCTTAAAAATGTTGACTTCAAGAACACATTTCACTGTGACAAAAAATTCAACACTGCTGAAGAGCTAGCTGAGCATGTTGTCAACTGCGAATTCAAGCCTATGAACTGCACAAATGAGGGGTGCACATCTATCTTTAGTGCCAGACATATGGAGAATCATGATTCAGTTTGTCCTTTCAAAATAATCCCATGTGAACAGAAGTGCTCAGATAACATCATGAGACGTGAAATGGACAGGCATTGTATAACTGTCTGTCCAATGAAGCTTGTGAACTGTCCTTTCTATGCAGTGGGTTGTCAGTTCACAACACCACGACATATGATTCAGCAACATTGTTCAGATGACCTCCAATTGCACTTGGTATATGCACTTAAAAATATCCACAGGGGAGCATCTGAGGAGGATTTAAAACAACGGGTGGATCAGATAGTGCAGGTGAGTAATGGATTGACCTTATGCTTTTTTTTTTTTTTTTTTTTAAGTGATCCTTATAATTGCAAAATGGCTGAAATAAAAGTAGAGAGTACGTGCAGCATGCTCAAGAACTGTAGCTTCCATTTTGTCCCTTGTTTCTGAAATTCTAGAAGCAAATATTTGGAGTGGCCTGTGGTTTTTTTATCTTCTTATTGCTTTAAGCCTGTTTTGTGATTAGTTGCAATCCAGTTTGACCTAATTCACTAATTCTTTCTGCTATTAGCAGCAATATTTGTTCATCCGTAAGTTTACTGAAGCATCACTGAAGTGTTCCTGGAACAGTGGAACTAAAACACAAACATTCTGATGGATTTTGGGATTTCAAAATGTGTATGGAATTAGTGTGAGTGCATGATAGGTCATTCACTGGATGCTTACTAATCTGTCCCTGCATTCTTATACTCCTGTGCCATATAGAGAAAGTGAATTCTTTAGGAAATATTATGTCTTTTAAGAATCATATCAAATATTTACTTGAATGGTTTGGTAATTGACAGCTGTCACATCCTTCGTATCATCATTTTGAACAATTCTTTGTGTTTGTGTGTGCTTGTGTGCTTGTTTCTTAAGGAGCTGAAAGGAGAAAGCGAGAGCTGGGGTTCTAAAATCTGTCATCGAGTTCACCATTAATTCCTTATAAACTAAATGTTCATAATTATATGAAAGTTCCATTAAAAAGGTAGCAAGAGCATACATCCACATAACCAGATTTTGACATAAGATCAGCAATGTTTTGCTGTCAGAATGAATAGCCCACCATAGAAGGAAACAGAAACTTATGGCTAGCATGATTGGCATACTGTGTATTTACTCTCCAACTACAAGAATACAGTGTATAGGATGATTTTCTTCCATAATGCAAAATAAGAGATCATCTATCAGCTCTGTAGATAACTTGTTTCCTATTGCGACGGAAGTTGGGAAGAGAATCACAAATGCATTTCTTTGACTAGATAAACTTCTAGGCTTAAGATGATTAGCTGTTTTCTGGAGAATAACTGAATAAAATGAAACAGTTTGTGAATGAAGAGCATTGAATTATCCTGACAAAGGTATCTGACACCCCATAAACTTGTAAAAATGAAGTTAGTTCTTATACTGCTTTCTCATAAAAGTGTCAGTTCCTTAGTGCAGCGATAAGGTTGTCCAATGAAATTAAAATGCAAATGATCATTTGTCGATGTTCGACAATGACCTTTATCTAATCTACCTCTCATCTGAAATCTGTTGATAATATGAAGATTATAATTATAGATAAAGTTGAACAGTGCAGGTCAGCTGTGAAGCTTATACTCTGTGTCAGTTATTTCCCATGGAGAAATGAAAATATTGGATGTACAAGTCTTTGCCATTTCTGTTGAGGGAATTCTGAAAAACACACTACAATATGGGAAAGGCTTCTTGTGTATGTCTTTTGGAACATGAACTCAGCACATCTTTTTTATAGTTTAATACTTTTAGAGGTGTCTTCTGTTCTATGACGTCGTTGTGTCTTTATCTAGAGTCATGGTATGTGTAGTGTTATTATTGTTTTGCCTTTTCCACATTGATTGGTAGAATTTCAAGTATGTTTAAATGGACTTCGGTATATTTCTTTTGGGTTTTGGATCACTTGTTCTGTATTTTAGTGGCACATGAATTGCTTCACAATACCTAATCAGAGGGGATTCATTTGATATTTCATGGCAGTCATCTTCTGGTCAGCTAAATGCAACTAGAGATGCAAGATCTCTAACCCTAAGAGTCAGGGATCTTGATGCAAAGCTCGGGCCATTACAAGTTAATGCGGCCAAAAAGGCAAGCGAAGAATCCACTGAGGACAAAAACATTACTGACAAATCAACCAAGGTTGAGGCTGAAAACAAGGTTATTGAAGAAACTAACGAAGCTGGAAAGGGTGTCATTGAAAATTCCACCAACACAATAAACAAGGTTGGTGAAGAGTCCACAGATACTTCAAATTTAACAACTCATGCTTCAGCTTCAGAGGAAGCTAAAACCCAAGTTTCAACATAAATCATGCGTTCTTAGCAGACCTTATTTGTGAAGCATCAGAAATTATATTTAGCAGGATGCCCAGATATGTAACTTCTTGAGTTTCCAAACATCGGCTACTCCACAACAGTTTTGCCCTCAAGAACTTTGGTTTTCTTTGCCTTTATACCCTTGTATTAAATTCTTTTCTGACAAAGATTTTTGTATTGAACGGTATTATAATATGGATGGCATATACAATGTTCATTTATTTGTCACTACAGATAAATGTATTCTTGACCTACATCTCATTTGTAAGATGAGTAAACACAGTTACAGAAAGTTGAAAAGATTTAAAGGGTGGAGCTTGGATGCACTGTCTTACTGATAAATGTTGCTTCTCTAATACCAACTATTGTCTAAACCTTCTCCTCTGTGGTTGTTTGGTTTTCAGGCTGAGAGGAAAAGAAAATGAGAAAAAGGAAAACAGGTTCCTATGGGGACTTTGATTAGCCAAGAATGCAAGTGCAAATTCAATTAGTTAAGGATCTCCTTCAGAGGCTAATCACTGTTAGTCTCAAACAGAGAACCATCAAATGACCACAAATTTTCTCCACTTGAAAGGATATTATGCTGCTGCAGCAATGCAATCCTTTCCTACCCTCTTCATAGTAACGCAGCCACCTTATTTTGCCTGCTTAACACAAGACTTCTGCTCTACCTTATTGATGTCATCTCCATGTACGTGTCTTAATACGAGAGTTCTTTTAGTTACATTACAAGGATTGTTTGTGAATAAGAGAAATCCTTTAACAGTTATCTCTCAATTCCAGAAACATAGATGCAACGTTTATATTGAATCATTTTTAGAAGTTAATTCTTTTACAATCATAACTTAAATCGTTTATTTCCTAATAAATTTTGTTGAAGTTGCTCTCTAAGAAAAAAAAAAGTTTGCATAATACACCTAAAACTAATGGTTAAACATCTTGTCACACAGTCAAGGTATTTCGTAAAAACAATGATTCAATCCTCCAAGCTCTTATCTCTCCTATATCATGCCATTAGTCTGTTTCAGAAAAAAATAAAAAAAATAAAAAAAAAAATTTATTTCTTACGAAAATCCATTTGGCTCTTCAATCTGGCGATGTAACTTACAATATCATGATTTGGAAAATGGACAATAAAGTGAAGAAGAAAATAAAGAGCAAATAGAATTTAGAGGAGGAAAGATGGCAGAATTTGATCTTTTAGCTTATAAAAAGACAACAATCAGACCCAATACTTTTATGGCTGAAAGCACGCCGAATAATAATAGTACACAATTAAATTCAAATAGAGGCATGTTTGCATGATCTCATTAGCCAAAAAAAAAAAAAAACCTTACAGGTCTAATTTTTAAATCCACTTGAAAAGACAATGCAATGGAAAAAAAAAACGACAAATAAAAATTTCTGGAACAAACAAAATTCACGCTGGATAGACTTTCTACGTAGGAGAAAATTAATGCTCTATCTTCCTCTCAGCACTATGTAACTATGATCTTGTAACGATGTATCATTAAGCACGAACACCCCTATTGAGGTTAACCATGCGGTTTGAAGCATCCATGTGAGATCCCCTCGCACCTGAACCTGATTGATAAGCACTTCTTCCTGACCCACCATATGCACCGTCATGATACCGTCGTGACTGACCAGTCCCTCGTGAATAGCCACCACCAGTAGCTTGGCCTAAATAAGGTGTTCTACCACCACCAACACTATACCCAGATCGTCCAGAACCTGACCTGCCCTGAGTGAAAGACATGCCTTCTTGCCACTTGCCACCTGCAGCAGCCATGCTAGAATAATCCTGACTTTCTTTTCGCCTCAGAGGTAGATCCAAACCTCCACCACCAATCCTAGCCTCAATTGCCCTTTCATTGCTTTCAGCAAGGACTGACAGCTTCTCTGTAAACTGGAATGCTAGAGACTGCAACCTTGTATACTGGACATCATGGAAGATGATGCATTGCGTTGGCTGGTCCCAGCTTGCATGCAGCTCTTCATTGATCATCATTTTACTAACAATGCTGTGCGTCTGGGCTTCTGAGAGGTCAAACATTTTGGTGAGCTGGTCCAAGCTAAGTGACTCATAGGCAGAGGAGAAGTTAAAAAGATAAGTCCTAAGAGCTTCTTCCTTTATCTTGCCTTTAAGCATCCCAAGAACACCATCGCGGTTCTTAAGAAGCTTCCAAACCTCAAGAGAGTTTATAACATCAAAAGCCTTCTGGAAATCTCCCTTGCTCAAAGCCCTAGTGGCAGTCATCACATGATCCCTAACATTTTCAGGAGGACCTGTGAAGGTTTGCCTCTCACTAACTTCAAGCAACCGCCTAAATGTCTTGCTAATTATTTTGCGCTTAGCATCATGTGTATTAGCTGCCATGTTGGGAACCTCCATGAGCATAGCACAAGTGAGGTGGACAGCCTCAAGAAGTTCAAGATTGATGTGCATATGGTATGGCATTTGGCGTCTCCTTTCCAGCCTTTCCTGTTAAAATCAATTTATAACCGTCAGAGAGTACTTAGAAACTATGATAGACAGTACTTGAAAAATATCATAGACATACTTTATAGGCCACAAAACATATCATTCACAAGTAAGAATTATTTCTGCCCAATGCTATTCTATGCACACACCAATACATAATGGTATCATTTAACATGGTTCCTACCCAATGCTATTCTATGCAGCTCATGGAATTATTAATTAACACTTTAAAAAGGATAGGAGTAGCCAGACCAGAATGGCCAATTGGAATAAGCTGCTGCAAAGAACTAAAGGACATGCTATTTTCGCTTTAAACAGGTTTCCATTTAATGAAATAATTTATGCATTACTTTTCTTTTTCCTATTCTGTATGTTCATGACAAAGAATTGCCAGCTGTAGAACACCCTTGAGGATTAAACACACCATTCATTAAGGTAAAAGCATGATCTTTTTACACTCTACTGAGTGGTACACACAACTAAAGACCATAGTGAAACAAGAAAAGGTTGCATTATTCTACCAACACATTGTTAGCTTAAATCGTCCAAATAATATTGAAAACTCATTACCAAAGAAATTCGTGAAAAACTGATTAAATGTTCAATTTACAAAACCTGTGTGCCATTTGACCTTTTCTTTTACACAATTTAAAACTATTAATATCTACAAATACCATATGGACCATTTCATTTTGCATACAATTTAAAACATTTAGATCAGCTAAGATATTCAAAAACATGCAAAATGCTCATCCATTTAACTTGAAGAAGAATTAAATAACTAAACACCCTAACAACACCAGAAAATGTAGTAAGCTTGCAATACTAAAAAAGAGACAGCACCGAATATAACAAAAATACAAAAGGGTACCTGTTCTGGAGTCTTCTCATGATACCGACTTTGAGAAACACCCTGTGCAAGCAATTCCTTTACCCTTCCACCTGAATACAGCTCAGAAAGGCAGCCATGTCCCTCAGTGATTAGCCCAACACGGAATGCACATAAACCGAGCTGAGCCATAGCCCTGTTGAAAAGTATCTGGGTTGAAATGTCCATGTGCTGGATACTATCCTGCAAGTGACTCATCAATAACAAGTCACGGGAAGTCGAGAACTCATCAAGAAGAGCATGATGATAGATATCACAGAGCATTGCACGAGCTTTAGTGCGCTCATCTCCATACTTGTATATGAGAGAAACTAACATATCCATCATTGTTCTGCTACTCTCAGGAAAGGTAGGTTTTCTAGGTACAAGTTCAGGAGTATTAACAAATGCCGAGGGACCCCTACTCTCCTCAATCTTAGCATCCTCACCAGACTTCTCACCATTAGCATCATCTGCTTGTTCAGCCAATTTCTTCATGGCTTCATAAACCTCTTGCGGTTTGTAATATATCAGTTCAACCCGCCTTAGGGCAACCCTCGAAGCAGCTTTGAAATCACCAACCCGCTCTAGATACTCCTGGTCATTTTGAGCAAGAACAAAAAAAATAGGTTCATCCCGCAGTCTCTCAACATACTCGCGCGTATGTGGATCAATGCATTGCAAACTCTTGAAGAACTCAGCATCTATCCTCTCAAGGAAAGCTACCAAGTTTCCCCAAACCCGAATTGTCCCATTATGGTCAGCCCCCTTCTGGCTTTCATTCTCATCAGGCTCAACCATATCATCCACTAAAATGTTAGGATACTGGACTAGAATATCAAGAATAACAAACATATTGTGCACACACTTCTTCCATACATTTATAGGCATATGCCCAGTCAACCCTGGATTCACATCAAACTGGGCAGAGACCACACTAAAAAGAATCTGAAGCTTCTGCGCAGGGGTCTTAGCAACCTTAGTTAAGAAAGTTAGTTGCTCAACCTGCTCAAACCTCCCAGTTCCCTTCCTACCCCGAGCAGCAACAACCTCTTTAAACTTTTTGTTTACAGTATCCCAGGTGATCTCACTAGGATCTTTCATAAACTGTCTATCCATGAGCTTATCTTTCTTGCTCATCATCTTCTGCCAATCCCCCTCAAGCTCTTGATTATCTTGCTGATCCTCCTCATCTTCATCCTCATCAGAAGCAATCTTTGAAGGATCCTCCACAAATTCCTCCTCTGAATCTTCCTCCTCTGACTCCTTCTCCTCTCCCTCTGGCTCTTCATCAGTCTCTGGATTCTCCCTAAATCTATTAATCAAATCCTCATACTGCTTATTATTCTTTTTCAATTTCTGTTTCATTGAATTCAAAGCCTTGGCATTACTACTACTCATCCTCCTCTTAGCTTCCTTATTCGCCAAAGCCTGATTCAAAAAATCTTCCAACATAACAAGAGCTTTAATATAAAGTGTAGGAACCTTATCAGATTCAGTAACCCGCATAACCTTCTCAAGCTGTTTATTAATCTTATCAAAACTCTCCTGCAAGCTAACCCAATCATTAATTTTCATGGCATTCTTCATCTGATCAACAGTAGCCGACATCTCCTCAAACCTTTTATCTTTAGCCGAACGAACAACACGCTTCTGGTCATCAGATTCATCACTATCACTAGCGGTTCCTCGAAGATATCTGTTCTGTGGAGCTTGGGTAGAAGATTCACCCGGTTCCAATTCTTCAATCTCTTCCTCAATCTCACTCTCTTCAGTGTCACTCGCACCCTATATTTGAAACCCAAAATCAAAATAATAATAATAATAATAATCATGCTTAACAAGATCACAAAACCGATCCAATTCAAAAAAGAAAAAAAAAATTATTTACACAGACCTGTCCCCAGAACTTCGACGCCATCTTGCAGTAGGAAACAAAACGCAAATTGAATCAATCAGAAACCCACAACAATCTGCAATAAAACAGATGCAGAACACATAAGTACCGAAACCCTAATTTTAACATTAAGAAGAAAAAAAACAATCAAATTAATCGCTGATTTCAGCACATTAAACCTAAATAGAGATAAAATAACAAAAAAATAAGGTAAAAAAAAAGTAATTTTAAATTTGTGGCCATGGAGAGTACCTTTTGGGAGCTAGATTAGAAGGCGACGGCTCCACCTAGCTGTAGCTTCAAAGGTTAGCAGGAACGAAACAGAGCGGCTGTGTGAAAAAAAAAACAGTGGTTTTTTAGCAGATTGAATATATAAGTATAGTAACCCTAAACCAAAACAAACGACGTAGTTTTAGGTTTAAATATTTTAGGTAGGGGTAGTAATTCATGACAGACACGATGCAAAGTTAAACGGATTTGAATTTATAATTGGAACACACTTTAGAAAACTTAATAGTTATTTCTAAAATATTTTGTAGAACAATATATATTTACAATATATATAAATATACGAAGGGACAGATAAAATTACAAAAAATTTTCTCTCATTATTATGTAAAAATTAGATAATTTAATCATTTACTAATAAATTTACAATTAAATTAATTAAAATATAATTATAATTTAATTGATAGTAATTAATTAGGTTAACTTCTATTTTATCTCTAATAAAAATTAAATTAATTAAAATATAATTATAATTTAATTGAAAGTATACTTCCTATTTTAATTAGATTAATTTCTATCTTATCTCTAATAAAAATTATAATTTAACTAAAAGTATATTTTCTATTCTAATTTGGTTAACTTCTATTTTATCTCTAATAAAAATTAAATTAATTAAAATATAATTTTAATACAATTGAAAGTATGTTTCCTATTTTAATAACTTCTATTTTACCTCTAACAAAATTTAATTAAATTAAATTATTGAAATGTAATTCTAATATGATTGAAAGTGTATTTCTTATTCTATTTAGGTTAACTTTTATTTTATTTCTAATAAAAATAAAATTAAATAACATATAATTCTAATTTCATTGAAAGTATGTTTCCTATTTTAATTATGTTAACTTCTATTTTATCTCTAACAAAATTAAATTAATTATATTTTTAGTAATAATTTGTTAAAAATATATACTTTTCTATTTTAATTAGGTCTACTTATATTTTATCTAGGAAAAATTGCACAAATGGTGTCTGGATTTTTTAATTTCTTCTATTTTGGTGTCCAAACTAATTTTTTTGATGATTGAGTGTATGAACTCATTATTTTTAACTCATACCAATGCTTATAATCAGCTACTGGTGGTCTGACTCATGAGTCAGTGACGGCGGGACCCATTTCTCTTAGTCTCACCATCCACTTCGCTGCCATGTATTTGACCAAAATAAACTAAAAAAAAAACAAATTAGAAAGACAAAAATAACCTCATTAAATAAAGGTCAATGAGCAATTAATATACATAGAAGAGAACCGTTGAAAAAAAAAATTCTAAGTGCAAGTTGAACAAAATTAGGTCTCTGTTCCGTTTCTCATTGCAAATGTTCCAGCTCCCAAATATTGCTACCAATTGTTCATCCCAATAGCAAATTTCTTTTGTTGTAAAGTTGGAAGATTTGTTGATGCATTGAAGAAATCAGTCATGGAAAAGCACAAAAGGTAAGATTTTGAAATGGGTTTATCAAATGGGTGTAACTGATGTGCTTCTCTTATTATTGGTTGCATGCACTCCCATTGATGCATGTTGTTTTAGTGCAATGCAAGGCTGGATCTCTATTTGTTTGTATCCTTTTTTTTTTTTGCATTGTTAATGAAAAAATATTAATTTTTTTTTGGAATGGTGGTGTACTGCATGTTGTTGTGTTGCAAGTTGTCTGTTTTCCATGTTTATTTTTAGAAGTCAGCTTTGATTTCCATGTTTGAATGCTTATAATATTATTTTTTGTTGCATTGACAGTGTTGGCAGTCATGTTGTTGAAGTGTTTTATGGTGGTGAATTTGTGTGTGACAAAAACGGTTGTGAGAAAAAATATTTAAATGGGAAGAAGGTGCATTTTAAGGTCAATATTGAAAAAATTGTTTCTTGTGAAGGTGTTATTGAGGCTTTAAAAGGCATAGTAAAGGGCAAGATGTGTAATAAGGAGGTTGTCAAAATACATTTTAGGAAACCTCATTTTTCTCTAGCACATGGGCTATTGCTTTTATATGAGGGGACCTTTCATAGCTTTTTAGGATGTCTAAAAAAATCTGAGAGAGTTGAGCTTTATGTGGAGCACAGTGTCATTTGTAGCAGCAAAAAGGGAGGGAAGAATCTGATATATATGACCTAACAGTGCAAGAAAGAAAATGTCATAGTAATGAGGGTATTTTCGAGGGTCTTGAGCAGCAAGAGAAGGAGGGGGTCAGTGAGGCAGGAAATGGACAGGACTTAAATGTAGAGGATAGAGAGTTAGAAGTTGATATTAATGAAGCTGTCACTCAACCTTCCTTGACAGAGGAAGTAAATGCTATTTTAGGTTCTGTTCCAACAGTTAGGATAAATGATTATTTAGGGGATGATATACTCAGTCAAATAAGAGAAGAAGTTCTGAGAGGTGAAGATGTTCAATTAAACCAAGAACAAGTGGAAAGTGCAAAAAATAACATGCATTTGAGCAATATTGAAGCTGGCAGAGATGAGAATGAAGAAGGTGATGGATTCAGTGATGCAAAAGACCTGGATTTGTTTATTGAAGAGGATCTGCTGTCAGATAACGATGATGAAGAGTTAGTGGCTGCAAGGGAAGCATTAAAGAATGTAAGTAAAAAGAAGAAAAGATTTTCAGAAAGTGCTAATGAAACTTGCAGTCAATCAAGAGGTCAAGGTATTGTAGAAGAACATTTACAAAGTGAAGAAGCTGCTGCTACTGATACTGCAACAGTTAGAAGTAAATTTTCACATTAGAGAGCTGATAATGATGTTAAAGATGATAATGAAGAAACAAGTTTTGACTCAGATGGGGGTTATAGCTGTGTTAGCACAGATGGAGAAGATGGTGAGAATGCAGTGAGGATCAAGAGCAGGTTTCCAGCTTATAATCCGGCTTCTGATAAGGTTATCATCTACTTGGGTATGGCATTTAGAAGCACAAAGGAGTTCAAGGAGGTGATGACCAGATATTCAATTCAAGAGAGGAGGGCAATTAGATTTGTTAGAAACACTTCAGACCAAACTAGAGTTGTCTGCCAGAAGCCTACCTGTCCATGGGTAGTGTATGTATCAAGAGATAGTGTGACTCATCACTTTCAAATCAAGACATTTTTTGAAGATCATACATGTCCTATTACATCAAAGAATAAGCGCGTGACTGCAAAATGGTTGGCTGCAAATTATTTGTCCAAATATAAGTGTATTCATACAATGAGAATAGTAGACTTGTATGATTTAGTGAAGGTAAATCTTAAGGTGGATCTCACCTTAACACAACTAAGAAGGGCAAAGCAACTAACATTGGCAAAGATGGAGGGAGATCTATTTGAGGAGTATGGAAGACTATGGGATTACATAGTGGAAATTGAAAGATCAAATCCTGGGACAACATGTGACTTAAGGGTTCATAGGCCAATACCTACAGAGCTACCAGTGTTTGAAAGGTTATATATAAGCTTTGAATGCTTGAAAAAGGGATTTTTAGGAGGATGTAGAAAGATTTTAGGTTTGGATGGCTACTTTCTAAAAGGGACCATTAAGGGTGAGGTCCTTACAGCAGTTAGGAGAGATGGGAACAACCAAATGTTCCCCATGGCATGGGCAGTTGTAACATGTGAAAATAGGGTCAACTGGAATTGGTTCATTGAGCTACTTGCAAAAGACTTGCATATAAATAATGGAGCTGGCTGGACTCTCATTACTAACCAGCAAAAGGTATATTGTATGTGCATTTACTTTAATTAAACGTTTAGTTTTTTATTCATTTTATTCATTTGAGTTTAATTTAATTTAATGGCTAAGGATTACTTGATGTTGTTGGCAACTTGCTCCCTGAAGCAGAGCACAGATGCTGTGTTAGGCACTTGTATGCCAACTGGAGGAAGAAGCATAAGCTGAAAGACTTGCAACAACAGTTTTGAAAATGTATAAAATCCAACAACATGCCTGACTTTGAGGCAAACATGGAAGAAATGAAGAAAATGACAAGCACAGGGTTTGATGACATGTTGAGTTTGCATCCCAGGTATTGGTGCGGAGCCTATTTTAATACAAATGTAAAATGTGACATTGTGGATAATAATTTAATAGAGTCTTTTAATAGGAAAATAGTTGAGTTTAGGGAAAAAAATATATTCACAATGCTAGATGGAATTAGAAAAATGGTTATGAACAGATTGAGAGAGAATAGGGATAAATGTGAGAAGTGGGTGAATGCCTTTGGTCCTAGAGTTAGCAAGAAGCTCTATGATAATTGTATTGAGAGTACAAATTGTACTATGTTGTGGAATGGTGATCATGGATTTGAGGTGGGTTGGAAAGGTGACACTTATGTTATTGATCTAAAGAAGGGAACTTGTCCTTGTCGAGTGTGGGAGTTGA
>CATIWK010097778.1:0-11611 GCA_949634005.1 Mallotus japonicus
TGCAATCAAGAAATAGGTACTCGATCATTGAATTTCATGGTTAAATATTCAAAATTAATAATTGAAATCGCAATATTTAAAAACATTTTTTTCTTATTTCTATGAATTTTTTCTTTTGTTTTATTTTCTTGCCGACACGATAAGCCATAGTACCACACTAGCCACCGTTATATAATATTTGTGTAGTCCACATGAAATACATGTGTTTCTAGGGTACTAGCTAAAGATGAATAATTATAATGAGAATAATAAAAGAATTTGGGAAAGAATTTTTTTTTAAAAAAAATTCATTTATAATTTCAATTACATCATTATTAAACAAATTATAAATTTATGTAGAAAATAAAATATAAATTAAAATTTATGTAAAAAATAAATATTAACAAACATATTTCACATTAGAATCAAATTTAAGACCTTATTTTAAAATTTTAGCGCAATAATCAATAGATATGTGCTGATTCATTAGAAAAAGAATGTTATAGTGGGTCCAATGTGAAGACATTAAATTTATTATATAATAGACAATTTATATAAATAAGGGAGAAAGCTGAAAAAGGTTTCCAATTTTCATCTCTCAATTTTGAGGGATTGATATGTCAGCCAAATTTGATACCCACAAAAGATGGTGGGCAGCTTTTGTTTAGTCTTTTTCACTTAACACCAGCTTGAAAACAACATTAAAATTATATGAGCATTGGTGGTGGGGCATGGTGTTAGATATTCCTCTCATTGTGAGAATATTAAACCTCAGTAATTACACTTATAAATTTGGAATGAGGGACTGAATCCCAAGTGAAATTGTATATTTGTAAAAATTTCAATTCCAGATAAGATTGTATGTCCGTGAAAACATTGACCAACAGACCAATTAACACATAAAAATATTAATAATCGATTTAGTCTACATAAATTTTATAATGATTTCAGTCTTTGACGAAATTTTATAAAAATAGGTACAGATAATTAAATAGAAATAATAAAAATAAAAAATTTAAAGTAAAACAATGAGTGATACAATCCTAGAAGGACTTGGATTCATACTCTGAATTTAAATGTCTTTCTTAAGAGAATAAATATAATTCTAATATGTATCATGGATGATGAAGAATAAATATTCCTAAACCTACAGGGTGGAAAGAGAAATAAAATCCTTATGTTCTTAGGTTTACTTAGCTATAAAGAGGGGATATATTAATGCACATAAAAAAAATAAAGAGATTTAACAAATTAAAGAATTATGGAGCCTATTCCAAGATGGTTATCTTGCCTATTAGAAACTAAATTTTATGAACCATGTGAGATTCATAGTTCAAAATTGTGTAATTACTTTTGTTTGAATTGCACTGGATCAAGAGCATCATTCACCTTATGTGATAATTGTAAGAAGGACAACAACAACAACAACATCCATCAAAATCATACCATCATTCAAGTAAGTCTCTCAAGTTTATTTCCAACTTTTTTAAATAATATATATATTTTTTGGTGAATGAACAGTCTAGTGATCACTGCTCTTGAAAGGACATTATGAGATGTAGAAATCGAATCCTACTGCTCTTGATATTTTTTGCTCATAATTATTTTATTTTATTTTTGTATTTTAGGTGTATAGAGCTTCATATTGCACAAGCATCATTCCAGCAGACTTGAATGATTTAATGAGCACATCTGAGATTCAAACTTACATCATCAATAATAATACTATTATTTTTATTAATCCAAGACCTTTCAAAGAGCAGACGAATGAAAAATCTTATCCAAAATGTGCAACTTGCAATCGAGAACTAATGCCCCATCATCATCATTCTTCACGGTACAAGTATTGTTCGATTGGGTGCAAAGTTCGTCATGATTATGGACATGGAACCATGTTGGATTTGGAAGCATTCTCATCATCTTCCATGGAAAAGAACAACAATGGTTTTTCTCTTAGAAATAGAAAAAGAAAAAGAAAAGGAGTTCCTCGAAGGTCTCCATTGTTTTAGATTGTTAGAAACAAGTAGTTTTATTGCAACCATTAAAGAAATTTCTTTGGATGTGTCCAATATTATTATTATTATTATTATTTTGTTTCGCATACAATATTTTTATTATAATTAGCCTTTGACTCTTTCTCGAGCACATGCAATGGAACTGTAGACAGTCAAATGAAAGTCAATACATAAAATACAAGAAATAATTTGATCTATAAACAACATCGTTGTAATAAAAATTATAATGCCAGAAGAATTATTAGCACAAGATATAGAGGGGAGGTCATAAGTGTTTATACCGTAAAATCGATTTTCAACGGAATAAAAAGTATAGAAGAATTGTGACCATAAAATACAAGTTTAATCGAAATGGATACATTTGTCTCATACACTATGATTCTATGAAAATGGTGAATCGGATAGACTAATAGACCATAAATATTGGTAGGTTAGAAAAAATATTTAGGATAAGATTTTTTATTTTCCTTATTATTTTAGTATTTTTCTTTTTACTTTACTATTTAATATGTGCATATATATATATATATAGGGAAAAGGTTCATTTTTGCCCCTAATGTTTTGGCCGAAGCTCTTATAAGTTCCCATCGTTTTTTTTGGCTCAAATACAAATGATTTTTTACTGAAATGAGCTTTTCATGCCCCTCTATTAACGTGGACTCCATTCAAATTAAACAGCCGTTATACAAAAGACCACTTGGCATCCATGCTGTAACAGCAATAGCCACATCAGATTTTGAGAGAGAAGTTTAGCGCCATTGCAAAAGATCTTGCATTAATGAAGCCAACAACCTTTGTCTGAGGCTTGACTCTTTTTTTTTTTGAGGCTTGACTCTGCGTTGAACCAGAACAGAACTAGTAGATTACAGTGTAAAATGAGACTAATAAGCATTTAATTTTAAAGAACAACTCTTGTAACTTGTAACGGTAATGTATTTTTAAGGTAAAAAATTCTAGTTAAATGTCAGGCCAACCCAACGAAAAAAAAAATCACCAGTAATTTGGAACATAAGCAACACAAACAACAATCTGAAGAAACAAAGCTATTTGAAATAGAAAATCAACAACCAAAGAGAACAAGAGCATAAAAGATTAGCACCTTGGCAGCAACAAGACCACTAATCTGAGCCATATCGCATAACAACACAACACCACACTTATCTGCAATATGCCTAAACCTAGCATAATCCCACTCCCTTGGATACGAACTCCCACCACAAATAAGTAATTTCGGCCTAAATCAAGTGCCCTCTCCTTTAACATATCAAAATCAACATACCCAGTTTATGGAATACTTTTTATTATCTCTTGTTCTGCTTAATGCCCTCAACGTACCCAATTTCTTCTTCTGCTTCTTCTTTGTCTTGTTCCTCTTCCAAATCTCCTTCTAACTCTTGATCATCATCATCAGTAACAACATTATTATGATCATCCACCAAGGGCTGTGGAGAAATGACCTTTTCTAGGCAAACACCAAACTCTTTGCAAGATTCATCAGATCCACTTTCATCAATTTTAGGTGGGCTTTTCTCAGTTTTGTTGCTAGTAGAACCATCACTATTGCTACTGCTACTTCTACGGTCTTCAATCACTGATTCATCCAAGACTTTCTCAGTCTCTGGCTTTGCTATATCAGATCTTCCCCTTCTTGATGAAAAGTTTAAGCTTTTCTTGATTCCAATTCCACCATTAACAGAAACACTCAACTCTCTACACTGTTCCTCACAATTCTTGATCGATGAATCAGTTTTCCCTTTAGCTATCTGAATTGGGCCATCAAAACTTTCAGATTTCCATGTCTTTTTTTTTCCAGTAGTACCAATTGGGCTTCTCTTCACCACCTTTCTTGGACTTGATGTAGAACCAAAACCAGAACCATTACCAGCAGCAGCAACAGTGCTGTCATCTTCATTGTTGTTGTTTGATTCTCCATTAAAAACTTTGATTCCACCTTTAACTTCATCAAGCTTCATTTTGCTTTCCCAGACAGAACCTGCAACTACACTGGTTTTAACACCAGCTCTTCTCCTACTCATATCCATTATTATTATTCTAATACGTTTATTATGGTAATTGAGTAGTGCTGGAACATGGGTGGATAAGAGGTTTTGATTCGAAGAAATGGTCAGTTGGTGATGTGAAAGGCACCACTTTGAGAGATCTTTTTGCTTTGCAAAGAAACAGATATAATAAAGAAAAAGAAAAGAAGAGGAGATTGTATTATGGAATTGTAAAGAAAGCGGCGGTGGGTGGGTGGGTGGAGTCACGGTGGCCGGAATCAAGCTGAAGAGAGACTGAATTATCGGCGATTTGGGTGCGGTTAGAAGACGAAGACGACATCCTATTCAAAGCAAACCCTAGAGATAAGTCTGATGATTCCATTTAACAGCGATTAACACAATAAACAACAATAGTAACAGATGAAACAGCGACAAGAAGGCAGCAATAGTAACAACGCTAAACTTCCCTAATTATTTTTAGGGTTTCACTGTTGCCCTAATTATTTTAAGAAGAAGAAGAAGAAGCAGCATAAGAAGAAGAAGAAAAAGCTGTATAACGAAGAAGAAGAAGCAGATAATGTCCATTTTGTTATTGGCCCTTATTTATCAATTCTGGTGGGCCCTTTTTGCCATGTCATGTTCAACTTAACGGAGATTTAACTTCTTAATAAGTCCACGTTAAGAGAGGGGCATGAAAAGCTCATTTCAGTAAAAATCATTTGTATTTGAGCCAAAAAAAAAACGATAGGGGCTTATAAGAGTTTCGGCCAAAATGTTAGGGGCAAAAATGAACCTTTCCTATATATATCTATATATATATATATATGTGTGTGTGTTTGTGTTTTTTTTTTTCCGTTATTTCTGTTAAGCCCGACGCGGGCCTAACTGCCAAATATTCAACAATTTCTTCCCGCTTGAAACCAAACACTTATCTAAAATCCATCAATTCAAATCACAAATTCTTAATTCTCTACTAGAGAAATGCTATGCTCTTCTATGGAGCAGTTGGAGCAAATCCATGCCCAGATCATCCTTAATGACCTCACAGAGGAAACTCTCGTTCTGGACAAATTAATCTTTTACTGATACTGGCAATCTAGACTTGTGCACAGCTTGATTTTGATCAGATTTCTGTACCCAGTCAATTTTTTTACGTACGAAAGTGTAATGATCCCATAAAGTCGATATCTTTATATCGCCAAATGATTGATTTTGGTCTTTCTCCAAATGAATTCATTTTCCCTTTTGTACTTAAAGCCTGTGCTTCCAAATTGGTGTATTGGGAGTACTTGATTGTCCATGGCCACGTTCAAAAGTTGGGTATTGTATCACTAGTTTGTGTTCAAAAGGGATTGATAAACGAGGATGGTACTTTGTTGGTCATTGGGTGTGCACGGAAAATGTTTGATAATATGTCTGACAGGAATTTAATTTCTTGGAATTTGATTATTGGTGGGAATTCTAAAGTCTGATTCGTGTAAAGAAGCGTTTTGGTTGTTTAAAGAGATGAGATAAATGGGGATGAAGGCTGCTGAGTTTTCTTTAGTTAACTCGCTTTCAGTCTGTTCATAAAGGTTAGCTGGGTAGTTTTGTGCATTTATATTATTGAAATTGCCAGGACGGAGATACATTTAATTGTCAGTAATGCATTAACTAGCTAAATCCCATGACTTGCTATCAGCTGAAAGAGTTTTTGAGTGAATGCCTAATAAGAATGTGGATTCTTGGACTTCTATGGTTAGTGCATATGCTAAACATGGGCTTGTGGAAATTGCTCGGCAAAACTTTGATCAGATGCCAGTGAGAAATGTGGTTTCTTGAAATTCATTGATTTCTTGAAATGTTCAAGGAGATCAATGCAGATAAGCTTGTAGTCAGTCTGGTGCCCAATGAGTCTACACTAATTTGTGTTCTATCAGCTTGTAGTCAAATTGGTGATTTAGTTATGGAACAGAGGACCCACAATTACATATGCAGCACTAAGAGTATTTGTAGTGCTACCTTTGTAACTCATAGACATGTATGCAAAATGTGGTGCTCTGGGGCTTGCCATAGACGTCTTCAAGGGGATGCCAAAAAGGATTTTAGTTTCCTGGAATGCAGTTATCAGTGCCTTTACATTACATGGTTGTGGATTAGAAGCTATTTAGTTTTTTGAGAAGATGTAAGCTCAAGGTATTTGCCCTCATGAGATAGCATTCACACCATTACTTTCGTAATAGTGGTCTTGTAGATAGTGGACCATGTGACTTTTACAAAAATGAGCTATGTCCAAGGGATTAATCCTGAAATTGAGCATTGTGCATGCATGGTTGATCTTCTTGGGCAAGGAGGTCTCTTGGATGAAGCAATTAGGCTAAGAAGAGGAATGCCAATGAAGCCTGATGTTGTAATATGGGGTGCTTTACTTGGTGTCTATAGGATCCATGGAAATGTTGAGATGGCAAAACAAATCCTTAAACAGCTGCTGGAATGGAGCCATAGAGTTTTGGGTTTTACATGCTTCTTTCAAACTTTTTTTTTTGAAGCTGGAGGATGGGAAGATTTGAAGAATATTAGGAAACTAGTGAATGACCATGAGATCATCAAGGAAGTGTTTATAAATTCATGGTTGATGACAACAGACTTGAAATATTGGGCAATATTTTTACTCTCTTTTTGATGAACTAAATGATCATCTGAAATCAATAAGGTATTTCTGCAACGTGTTTTCAGAATGGCAAATATAGTGGCAGAAAGCCTTGACAAAAGTACAGAAGATAAGAATAAACAAGAAAAACCTAATACAAACTGTAAGTAAACTCACTAACTATATGTTACTTTTCTACCTTTTAAGTCCCTTCCCTTCTGCATTTCTTTACCTACAAAATTATTATTGCATTATTTGTTGAGATGCTATCCTCCATATGGAGTCTTGCATACTGTTTTCTTTTTTTTGAAAAATATCTCCTTCAGTTGATTTCTTGTACAGATAAATTAGATTTAGAGGCAATTGTAGATACTGCCAGAAGAAGGAATCATATCTATTAGATCTTTCTCATCTGATATATGCCTTTAAATTTCTGTATCTGGCAATCCATCCAACTAGATAAGGCCTGTGTCAAATCATGAATCAGTGCAGCTAACGTTTAAATCTGAACATATAAATTAAAAACATAAAACAGTACTGATATTTATGTTAATTATACTTAGATCCTGTTTTTTTCATCGGGTCCGGGTAGAGACCAAAGGTCTTGAGCAACCGATCCTGCGGAACAACTCAAAAGATAAAGAAGAAGGAACAAGTCGAGTCATTCCCCTCTACTTACGAGCGGAACTTAGACTTATATTGAATTTTAATGTGTTTCGAAACCCGAATTCGATATATTTTCATTTTTATTACATTTTTTATTTGTATTATTTGTACTAGATTCATTTATAATAATTTTTTTATTCTAATTATATTAGACTCAATTTTACATTTAATTCCATTTACAAATTACAAAAAAAAGTTTGACCCCTCCCTAAGTAAAAGTTATGTCTTGGTAGATATGCATAAGACAATATACTAGTTCATGAACACCCTTATTGTATGAATAATTGAAAACATTAAATGGATTAGGGGATGAATGCATGCACCATGTAAGAGTCAAGTGAGGCACCTACCCAGTTGATCTTGACAACCCTAACAAACCTCAAATTGCTTTCTTTGTTAAAGGAACTTTCTCAGTAAAGACAAGAGACGAACATTATAATCAATGTATTAATTTTATATTATGCCTCTAACATATCTAACTCAATTAATTTAAATTACATTTTTTTCTTGCTGTCTCTACTCTACTGTCTGTATGTGTCCTCTGAATTGTAAATTTTTTTGCTGGTTGTTGAACGTTCCAATCCAATATGAAAGGATGATTGTCATTTTTTTTTCCTTTTTCTAATGTTTATCCAATTTGCTCATAAGGGCCTTCTGAATCTTTCATCTCAATCAATTATAATTATATTTTGTTTATAATATTTATACCATTTGACTTTAGAGCACACTCATTTTCTTAGGCAACCTGGCAGTCTCTTAATGTTTAAAAAACTAAAAACCAAGAATCGATGATATGCATGCTTAAGAATTTCAATGGCTTGCAAAGGAACAGCATTCCTTTTTTTTTTTTTTTCCTTTGTTTGTGTTTGTATTGAAATGCAAGGAATAGCATTCTGCATTAGTTATAAGACACAGAACAACCATTTATTCATCCAAGCAAGCATCAATAATGGCCTTCTAGCTTTCTTGACTGTGTCTTTTACTCCACTAATCTTACGTTGATTTAGTCAACTTTTATATGCTGTAATCTTAAGGTAGACTGATTTAAAACTATTGATACTGTCGTTTTAGATATTCATTATACTATGCATAGTTTAAAGTATGCAGGCCTAGGATTATGTACAAAGAATATCTTTGTTTTTGGATTGAATTGATAATCTCATTAAATTGAAGTTAAGCAATACATGCACCAAACAATGGATCCATTTGGAAAATTTATCAAGCAAAGACATTGGTTCTTTGTCGGTTATGCTTTTATGGTGCTGCATTATTTTATACTAAAACTCTTTGACATCTTATTACTCTAGTGTTGAGCATCGTTATTTTTGTTAAGAGGGGCCAACCTTTGTTGATGACAACCTTGCAGTGGCCAAAAGAGAGATAATTGTGATTATGAAGGAACCTTCTTGGTAGTGACAAGGGCTAACTTTATAATAAGAATCCATGAATGGAGTCAAAGATACTATTAGAAATATTGTCTCCATTGCCAAGGTCATAATAGATCTAATTGACATTTAATTAGGGTTATGAACAACACGTAATGCACAAATAATTGTGATTACAAATTTTGTTTTGTGTATTTGCTGGTTGGTGGGTTTTACTATTTGCTCTTGTCAACTATGTGTGCTCCATACTTCTGTTGATTGTGCAAGCACATGATCCTTGAAATGTCACGGTTCTAAATCTCCAATACACGAATTATATTTTATGGCTAAAATCATTGGTAAAAACAGAGTATTGGGGACAAAACACAATCTACATTTCTTTCCCTAGGTAGCTATTGTTTGTTAAGTAAGGGATTAGGAAGAGAAATTCATTCCTATTTGTTCTTGTGAAATAGAATGCGATTTGCTACACTTCTAATTGACACCTATTATAATGATAAATGGCTCGTCTCACCATGACCTTGAGGTTGGAGTTTATAATATCATGCCCTAAAAACATTCTTTACTTAGGTCATATAGAGAAGTAAGCTATGCCACTGCATGTGCAAAAGCAATCTTGCCTCTTGCTAGGTCTTTTTGCTAAAGAAACCATGATTACCCCAACAATTTCATGATTCTTTTAGATGTGGAATTTTTGATTTTGAAGGAAGAGGGTTTGAAGCTTCATAAAAAGGTCTAAATGGTGGGTGTGGGAGTCATTATTCTTCAATTATTAGTCCAATTATCAGCCTACAAATCTAACTAATAAAAAAAACCCCTCCAAATACAGATCTTCCCCACAAGATATGGGTTAAGAATGTATCAGAACATGCATTCTGCACATACACAGAGCTGCCCCCCCGACCTGCCATGGCCCTTCCATTAGAAAATTCAAGATTCAAGAAGATTGTATGAAAATAATAATAATATGATTAAAAAATACATATATATATAGTAGTACAAATGTACAATACATGTGTACTCTTTCCTTTTACTTATTTTTCATGCATTTAACATTCAAAAGCATGTGCTACTCATTAATACACAATATGCTTCTCATCTCTCCCCACACTTTTATGCTACCCTTTTTTCAGAGTTGTTGCATATGGACGGCATCAGTTTTTTTCTCTTTTTCTTTTAAATTTTATATCAGGTTTTGTCTAGTTTATTACTGAACGTGATCAAATCAAATTCTTCAGCATTCCCCTGTGCAATGGCATTCACATTGGAAATGCTTCGGTGATGTTCAAAGATCGATCCTTACTTCATTTAAAATACTGATACAGCAACACTAACAAACTAATCATTTTATCAAGAAAAAAAAAAAAAGAGTAATTAGCTCTCAAGTAAACTCCATCTGTTCTTGAATCGAAAAAGTTTTCAGAGCAAATGTTTTACAATTACAACATCAATTTTTTCGTACATGCAAACGTATGGTGCATGAACCATCTGCCTCTTTAAACACCTACTTTCAACTTTAATACTCAAATTATTGAGTGAATTATATATCTAATATATTCATGCACATAATAATACTTGTTAATTTTAAAATGCAAATAAGTACAAATTGCTTTTTAAATTAAATAAACTTTATATATGTATATGACTTAATTATTGGTGGATTGTACAAAAGAAAATAATCATCTCCTTTTATTTCATAAATTATCGAGCAAAATTCGAATTCAACACCTGTAAATGATAACAGAGGTAACTATTATACCTTTACCTATAACTCTATATTATTTTTTTGAAATTAATAGAGAAGTATATGACTTAATTATAGGTGGATTGTACAAAAGAAAATAATCATCTCCTTGTCTTTTACAAATTATCGAATTCTGTTAATGATAACAGAGGCAACTACTATTGCACAAGGATCCAACAAATAAATAAAAAAGAAAGCAAAGGGAGCACCTTAAAGAAAAAGAAGTAAAATGTAAAACAAAACAAAACAAAACAATGAGTAAAGTGATGGCAAAGAGAGGAAAAGTGTATTGGCCATGCTTTTTGGTTACGTGTTGTGTATATATACACATATAAATCGTCCCATGCAGCTATAGACAACAAAAATGGTGCCTGGCTATAAGGACACTGTATCTGCAACACTGCATATCTATACAATCTCTGCATGCACATTGCTAGAGAAGATAAATTGATTGGACCAAAACCTGAGATCTTTATTTTTTGTCTGCTTTTTATATGTCGTCTCCTCCATTTCCACGTTTTTCCTGTATTCTTTTGCCACCGAACCTCATTTCTCTCTGCTTTCTTTCCACGTTTCTCTCTTCTTTTACCTATCAAAATTGCCCCTTCTTTTGCTACTTTACTTCAATTCCTCCCTCTCTAATTTAATTTTACAAAATTTGATAATTGATTCAATTTAAATGATAAATATGTATAATATTACATTATGAATAGTAAAATTTTAATTAGCTAGCGGGAAGTTATTTTCATTTAAGCGACATTTTGAGTTCAAATCGTGATATATACAGTCACATTAAATTAATTATTAGGAGATATTAAGCATCGTTATAATCCTACTCGAATCAAATAATTGATTTGAATACCGATAATTCATATCAAAATAAAATAATTGTAGCTCGGTTTAATTGAAATAGTACAATATTATACATTTTAATTAATTTTTAAAAATTTGTATCTGATTTAAATCTATTATATCAAACATCTGAATTTATAATACAAAAATATGTATTTGATTTTTACTAGTTATATATAAAATACTAAGAATTACCTTTTAAAATTTTAAACTTAATTAGTAATTCTTAAATCATGCATAGACTTGGGAATACCTTCAGACTCTCATGATGAAGCATTTCATATTTTGATAACTAATGGAGTGGATTCAAAGAGCAAAAAATAAAAGTCGGTGCTTGGCAA
>CATIWK010097830.1:0-14207 GCA_949634005.1 Mallotus japonicus
CTCAACATTTAAACACCTGAGGGACATTTGTCCCTAGGATTTAGTGGAGAGGAGGTTAGGGGGGGAGTGGGGGATTGAACCCCCAACCTCCCACTCCACACCCTTAAGCCTTAACCATTGGGCTAAAGGCTCAAGGGTCAACTTTTGCATAAATTAATCAAGGCAATTACAAACTTTGCAATACTCAAAGCTGCAGTAATTTAGGCATCCAATGATGTGTGATATATGTAAAGAGATCAGCATAATCCATATATTATTATCATTATTTTTAATCATCCAATCCAAGTGGGTCTCAGAAATAATGCTTCACACGTACGTTCCATTCTGCAAGGAGCAAAACCCACGAAAAATTAAAGCAAAAATGATAAACATTTGACAGCTGATTCTGCAAGGAGCCAAACCCACAAAAAATTAAGGCAAAAAATGATAAACATTTGACAGCTGTGGGATTTGAACCCACGCCCTTTCGGACCAGAGCCTAAATCTGGCGCCTTAGACCACTCGGCCAAACTGTCTTTGCTTAACCAAATCAAGTAATAAAAATATAGAATTAAAATTTTTGAGACGCGCAATCCGGCACAACCAAAGGAACTGCTTCTGTTCCAACGCATTTACATTTTTTTTAGGATAAGGTTCATTTTTGCCCCTAATGTTTTTAGCGAGGCTCAAATAAGCCCTTGATCAAATTTTTGGTAAAAAAAATTAAGGTTTTTTGATTTTGAGCTTTTT
This sequence comes from Mallotus japonicus, assembly GCA_949634005.1. NCBI lineage: Eukaryota > Viridiplantae > Streptophyta > Magnoliopsida > Malpighiales > Euphorbiaceae > Mallotus > Mallotus japonicus. The sequence goes on from CATIWK010097830.1 coordinate 730, forward strand.
AAGCCCCTCTCTAACATATGCCAAATTTTCTTTCTAAACTCCGTCAAAAAGACAAGTGACGTGGTAGTTAGACCCCACATCAGCCACCCATTCTCCTTTGAATACTCTATCAAAGTCGTTCATGGAATTTTTTTATCTCTTCAGCTATGAATAGGTGACAAATTCCTTCAGGCATGTGCTTAGTGCTCTCATTACTCAATCTTGCTCTTCCACAATACCAGAAAATTGTGAAGCCAATGAGGATTAACACATGATCAGGCCAGTTATACATTCGGTGACTGCAACAATTACCGTCTTCGAGTGCTTCCATTTCTTGGCTTGGGTATTTGGTAGTTTGGCTATTGCTGCAGGAACTGAAACTTCATGGATGTGTTCATCAAGATTGAAATCGGTGTTATTCTGCAGAGATTGAAATGCTTTCATAGCTCCGCCACAATCACCTAGACTTTCTATCACATAGACAAAATTGAAACAAGGTCACCTGTAACACAGTAGTGCTTTTATCAAGCACCTTGTGGGCAAGAAAATAAATACAAAAACTACATGACTTTCACAAAAGAAATTGGTTTCTAGACCATACAAAATAAACCAAACAAGCAGATTAATAAAAAATCATTCCTTTTAAAAGTAAAAATTGCAGATTAGTCACCTCTTCCCCAATTCAATCCTCAATGGAATTGAGAAAAAATTAATAAAAAAAAAGCCACCCAATTTAACAATTGCAATATGAATATTTCTGCCTTACTGGAAGTATGGTTTGGCAATTGCGTGTATTATCTATATCAGGTTTCCCTCCCTTCAAAACGTCACAAAGCAAAACCTCAAAATCAATTTTTGCAGCTTTCTTACTAAAAATTTAATCAAATTTCTTCTTCGCTCTCTTTGCTCTGTTTTCTTCTCTTTGCTCTTGTTTTAATCAAATTTTTACAGCACCGTCTCAGCATTTGCAGCAACTTTCATTTCATCAACTTTGAGACCATTCCACTGAGTACCCGTGTTCTGAGGGCTAAGTCATCAAAATCTTGGCGGAAGTTGAAAGTTATGCTATCAATAATTACAACCTTTACCTGTTAAACAATGGCCAGTTTTAATCCACCAAAAATAATTCTAACAATGCATGTACAAGCAATTGGTGAGAGATCAATGATCACACAAATGATATATTGGAAGAGTAAAAAGGCATGCACTGAAAGATTTAGCAAATCAAAAAGCTCCTGCCAAGAAATTGAAATTGACCCGTTCATAATATAGAAGTGCATCAATCACATGGGAAAAGCAAGAAGCAGGCAAATTGGAACCATTGTTCAACTAACATAGCAATTAGCATATATTTTAGTATACATATTAAGCCATCATTTACTTACATCTTTGTGCTTTGAAATGAATTTTTCCAAGTAATTAACCAAAGCAATTTGCTCTGTATAAGTGCAGACTCAAAAATAATATATATTTTCCAGGATATCTTGCTTTGCTTTGCCACATGACCAGAGAAAGAGAGTTACCGCCTGAAGGAGAGCGTTTGGTGATAGTGGAAGGAGAAGAGGAGATTGGGTTGAGTGGAATGGAATGATGAGAATGGTTAATGGGGAAGCTCTGGGAGTGAAGAATCTGTGCAAGAAGCTCATGGAGAATCAATGAGTTGGAGAGAAATAAAGCCATAGATAAGGGAGATTAGGATTTCATGAGAGGTGTAGCAGTAGATAAGGGAGTGGTGGAGATGATGACAGTTAATTTTTTTTTTTGAACAATAATAATGGTTTTTCTTTGAAATTGAAGAAGAAGAAGAGGAGGAGGAAGAGCGGAGAGCACGTGGCTTTTTGACAGGGTGATGTGACGAACTAACGGTTAATTTAAGACCCTCTGTTAGAGAGGGGCTTAAAAAGCTCAAAATCAAAAAACTCTAATTTTTTTGTACCAAAAATTCGATTAAGGGCTTATTTGAGCCTCGCTAAAAACATTAGGGGCAAAAATGAACCTTATCCTTTTTTTTTTTTAATGCAAAAATGCTAACAAACAAATGTAAACTACGCCTCATCATTGAACATAAAACACAACAAGATAAAAGGGAAGAACTAGAATATGATACACTTATCATCGTGACACGCAAATAGTTAAAGAAGAAGAAGAAGATAAAAGAGATCTTAATTAGGCTTTTACAGAACTAGAATGACTCCCACCCCTACATACTGGGAAGCAACACAAAATAGAATGTTCGGACCCAGGTTTGTAATTCGAGAAAAACTCTGGGTCCTGCTCATGGGACTCTGAATACATCTCTAAAATTGCAACTATCTCGTCAAAATGGGGACGTTTGTCTGGATTGCTTGACCAGCATCTGCTGATGAGATGACTAAATGCCGGTGGACATGCCGGGGGTAATGGTGGTCTTGCGTTCTGCACAAATACCAGCAACATATCAGATGCAAGAGCTTGCTAAACTCTGGCACGAAAATTCTTTGCAAGATGAACATCTTTTACGCCAAAAAGATTCAATGCACATAAAGAATCTACTTTCATAGTTAAGCTGTGCTCAATAGCAGAAACGAAAACAAGAAGTTAGAAAAATATGCAGCATTTCTCGGCAGCAGAAGCAGCACAAAACGTGAAACGGATATGTAATTTCTACTCATCTATTTACTGCAGACAAGAATAGACAGTAAGATGATAAATTATAATTTGTTCTATTGTATGGGAGTGTCATTTGCAGACGTACGAGCAAAGAAGATATATTATATGAACCGAAATTTTCTTAGCCGACACAATGAATGCTCATTAACTATCAAAAAATTAGAAGTGCCAATTAGGATTTAGACCATCAAATGCTACTTCACTTTCCAAGGAGCACAGAAGAGAATGGCCAAAATGACAGAGCCCCACATGTGATAGCCACAAACACAGGGATGGGCACAAGTGAGCAATATGTGTTCATACTGCTTAATCATGCGAATAAGATTACATGTCGGTAGATGAATCTAGCTAGAAGAGTCAATATTTGCAGAAGTTGTTTGTAATCATGCCAGATTAGTTTGCGGCTTTTGTAATAATTGTTCCAAGCAAATGTTCTCTACAGCTTAATTGTTTAAATATTCCTACAATAAATCACAATCCAATTGAACATCTCAAAAACAAAAACATAACCTAACAGTAATATTGTTATCTCTGCATATAAAATGAAGACATGTCCCAAAATAGACGTACTACCGGTTACATGACCAATGTCTGGATAACAATATTAAAAATGGAAAACAATTACAAGTTCCAGCAGTTTTCTTGTCATATGAAGTATCAATATTCTCCTGCAAATAGATGGATTCTTATATCCAATCGCCTATCCCAAGTTACTAATCCATAATATACCAATTATCAGCCCAATCAACATACGGTCCTGTGCAGTTTAAAACCTCAGCAACAATGCTTTGTCCACTTGAGGTCTATCATTGTTGTAAGAGCCTAGAATATTAATGTGCTACTTATTCAGAAAACCATGGTATGTATCTGTGGCACTGAATGCATACCAAATCAAATGGATATGACCATAGCATTTCAATGGTGCAGAACACTTGCTGTCTAATGAAATACATGCCTAAAATTACTGCTAAACTATACTGTAAAAGCAAATAAGACGATGTTACCTTTTGGCAGACTGCAAATGCAGCCTGTTCTGGAGTCATGTTGTCAAATGGTGTCAATGCAGTTAAAAGCTCCCACAGCACTATGCCAAAACTATAAACATCAACCTTCTTTGTGTGATGTTTCTCTTTGATCATTTCAGGAGCCATCCAACGGTATGTCCCTGTGAATCCCTTTGCACTACCGCACTGAGATTCCAAGCATGAGATGCCAAAATCAGCAACTTTGACACACATATCTTCTCCAAGCAGTAAATTTTCTGATTTGAGATCCCTATGAAGTATCCCTTGGGAATGAAGATATTGCATCCCCCGTGCAATGTCAAGAGCTAACTTCAGAACTATGTTGAGCGGAACTGAATGTGGCTCTTGCTGATGAAGATATTTTCTCAGTGAGCCCCCAGCCAAATACTCAGTAATTATACAGAACACAGGAGGTTTTTTGCAAGCTGCAACAAACTGAATGAAGAAAGTGAAAAGGATACAGAATAAGATAAAGTTTAAAAATGGTATATGTTATTTGATTTCCCCATTCAACAATAAGAATGCATTTCTCGTTTCTAAAAAATACTACATGTAAATATCAGAAGCCTAATCAATTAACTGTAGCATTTCTGATAAAATTCAACTTTTTGATCACGTATTTATATTAAAATGGCCGAGGGGATGAGAGTAAACCTGAGGCCTTATTAACACATCATTCATCTATTTGCCAAATTGGTAAAAGAACTCCTGATATAAGTATAGATAGAACACACATATGCAAGCAAATTCCCTTACACTCCTTAAGTCTTTAGTCTTGAGTCGGGCTAAGGTCTCCACTTATTGCTGTCCCCTAACTCATCAATCTGGAAAAGATAACAAAGACACCACTTGCCATCATAATGTCTGATAATGTTTTTGTCTTACTGGTTTGTGTTTTCACTATCAAAATTAATTTAAAGAAGTAGTCAATTTTGCACATGCTACAGCAACCAGAGGAAAGCAGCACTAAAATTTTCTAAATGCAAAAGTAGTGCAACTGCAAATTATAAATACCGGATGGATAAGTACTGCTAGAAGGAAGCATGTACACGACTGATTACCCAGTTTAAATGCATGTTCAACCAATTTGGGTGCTTCCTGAAGCCAACATCTATTTATTTTCAGCATCAAGAAAAAAAAAAATTCTTGGTAACATAAAGCGTTAGAATCCGCAATTCCCATTTGTTATTTTAAAGGGCAACGAGAAAGTTCACAATTCCTGAAGTTAGCAAGCTTGTTCTATGCTTATTGGCAGAGAGAGAAAAGAAGAGTAATAAATAATGCACATGGGTGCATGTCATTGATAGGCCTAATATGCAAGATTGCAATAAATGTCTATCAGAGTAGTTTCACAAAACCTGAGTCAAAAAGCTTTATGTTAGAATCATTAAAAGGAGAACAATGGCATCTATCTTAGAACCAAAGCTTAGTGGGGTTACCCAAATCTAAGCATATTATTATTATTATTATTATTATAAAAATGTTGCTTTCATATGGATTTGCAGTTTTATAGACCTCACAAGCAATTTGCACCGTGCTAAACAGGTTAAAAAAAAATACTAATCAACCAAATACGATACTTTCTCAAAAGCGAAACAATAAAGCACATAAAAAAGAAATGCCATTAACGAAACAGAACTTACAGTGATGATATTAGGATGGCTTAACCGGAACAGAAGGGCCACCTCTGAAGTGAATTGCTTCTCAAGCATAGCAGCCAAATCCTCATCTTCTTCAGGCTGGCTGACAATCTTAATTGCAACATCGATTTGCTTGTATATTCCCCTATAAATCCTGCTGTGCCTCCCTGATGCAAATTTGTTACCAATTAACAGCTGGGACATATCTGCACTCCATTCTACTTCTCCTTCTCCCTTAATCTCTGCCCCAGATGACACCAGATACTTAGACCAAGAAACAGCTCTATTGTATTCTCCAAGAGAAAGTCTCCTCCCTGATCTACCACTGTTGGAGATTTGCTTAAACCAGCAAAAATTCTTCATGGGTCTAAACCGATTAACCTCCACAAAATCATCAAATAATTGATCTCTAAAACCTCCGGAAACCAATGTAGAAACCACAAAGTTAACCAAATTAAGAGCTCAAAGTCCAGTGGAATGTGAACCAAAGAAGGAAAATTTTGAACTTCAAGCACTAAAACCGTTTCTCCTATAACTACATTTCGAAAGTAGTCATTATTCGTCAAATCAAAGTTTCAAACATTGAAAACTAGCACCTAAAAACAAGCACAAAATGCTGTAATAGACCATTTAAAAACTCAATTCCCGTATTTGAAAAACAGAACAAAAAAAAAAACTACTTTTTTCATAACAAAATCAAAAGAAGATATATTTGCTTACAATATATACAACCACAAGAAAGAAAAGTCATTCTTTGGATAAGAAAACAACCCTTTTCAAATCCCAAAACTTTAGCTCAAAATCAGACAAAAAGAGACATAATGAACAGAAAAAGCTACCATCTTGGCTTAAAAGCAAAAACAAAACCCAAAAGACACAAGTTTTTGACCTTTCAGACATTAAAAGAACGCCATAGTTGGTGGGTTTCTGAGAAAGATTAGAACTTCATTAAGAACAAAGAGGGAGGAAGGTCAGGGAGGAAGAAGCAAAAGGGTCGGTTGGGTTGTTGTAAATACTGTTGGTGATGTGTGTTGTTAATTGTTGTGTTTCTGGTGCGTGTGTGTGTGCGCGCAGTATAGAGCAGATGCAAAGAGCTGGCGGGTCTCTCTGCTGGAAATTAAAAATTAATTAAAAACTAAACAAATACACGCAGTACATTGTTTTAATGGTGTACATATAATAACAATAACAATAATAATAATAATAATGGTGGAATTGAGAAGTGGGTTTTATAACATAACATTCATAACGTGCGAAGATCCACTTCTGAGGAGACAAAGAGGGTCTTGTTTTGATGATGACATCTGCCCATTCTCTTTCCATTATTTCTCCTTCCTTTTCTTCTTTATTTTCAACTTTGTCACATCCCTTTCTTCTAATATTTTGCTGTTTATCATCATTTTGCTAAATCTCTATTGGTTGGATGGATATGGTTTTCATTTCACTGACTCTCTTTTTATCACCATTTCTTCACCATTATCTCAGGTGAATTCTCATATATGACTTCTGTTTTTTATTCATATTTATTTTATTATGTATCATTTGTAGTAGGGACTCCCTCATACACAAGAAAAATAAATAAATACATTTGGCAATCATCACCATATGATGATATGAATTGGGCATGTTAATATATTAATAATGGATGAATAAATTTATCAATACACTTAAAAATCTAAAATATTACCATCAAATAAAAAATATATATAGGTATGTAGATCAATCTAAGTAATTTGATAATGTGAAATAGAAATTATCGGTTCATTTGAAAAATTTAGTCTTATACTTATCATAAAAATTTGTAAATAAATGTCGAAAATTGAGTAATCAAATGGTACATTTCTGGTTGAAACATCAATAAGTCAAACACTCTTTTTGGTAAAAATAAAATTGAAAAAACATAAAATTAGTTTATGATAAAGTAAAATTTATATCAAATTAATAATAAAAAAAATAAAGAGTTACATATTTATATTTATTAAAAACATATAAATTTTAAAATTTGTTTTAAATATAAAACCTATTGTAAAGGAATTCATTTTTAAAGTTATGCAAAAAAATATATATATGATATCAATATCATTTAAATAAAATGATATTGAATTGATACTTTTAATTCAAAAATACAAATTTATTAATTTTCTTAAATTAAATTTATAGATTAATAATTCATTATTATTGATGGTGAGTACTATATTTTAAGCACAATATTTAAAAAAAATCCACATCACTGAAATTTTTATTAAAAAAAACACAAAAGCAAGAAGGTCAAAAAGGTCATTAGGTGAAATTGTTGTGGTTGAAGGCGTTACAACTTACATAACAGAAACTCCAAACGGAAAAACGGAGAAAGTGGGACCCTACCCACCAAGCGATCAGCACAGAATTGGTATCCGTGAGATGAGCTGGATGCGTTCGGACAAAGCCGTATGGTATGGTCCTCTTCCGTATACGGTAACTACCTCGATTTTTGTAAACTAAACAAAAGTAATATTATAAATAAAAACAAAAACAAAACAAAATCAGAGAGAAAAAAATTAAAAAGATTCTTACTTTTTTATTGCTTCAAATTAAATTAAATTAAATAGCACTTGTAATTCTTAAAATAAAAATCTGTCTCCTCTACTTGAGATCCATGAAAAAAAGTGTTTTAATTTTTTTCAAATTTAAATTATTTTTTAAAATATTTAAATATAAATAATTTTAATTAAAATTTTTATTTACTTTGAACTTATTACACTTAATATTTAATGAAAATTAAAAAAATATATTTATGAAGAGATATAATATAAATAAAAGTATAGTAAAAAATTATCAAAATAAAATTTCACTATCACGATAAATCTTGTTGGTATTCTTTAATCATGTTGACAAAAAATATTATTGTGTGATTCCATTATTCGTATGCTCCATTGAATGACGTTGATTAGCTGTAAATCGACTCTTTAAATCTTAAATAAGTTCGAGTAATCACTGTTAATTTAAAAGATTATCAATGATCATGAGAATCAAAATATTTAAAGAGCGCACGTCAAAGAGAGGATTAGGGCTTTTATTAAAAAAAAAAGTGTTACAAATGTAATTCTTGAGTTAGACAAAAAATTTTCTTTTGATTGATATATAATCTAATATATATATATATATATATATATATATTCCTGTTTAGACCAAATATGTATGTATATATATATACCTTAAAAATTATGGCATATTTTAACTATTTAAGGTGTGTTTAGATTGAGATTAAAGGAGAATAAATGTTATTCCTATAATGCATTAAATTTAATTTTGTTTGTCAAACTTTTCCTTTAACAGTTAATTTTATTTATGTGTATTTTTATTAAATTAGATAGAGGTAGAGTAAAAATCCATAAAAAATTATTTTTTTGATTTTTTTATCATTTTATGTTTATTTATAAATTACTTTTCTTCTCAATTTTTTATATTAATGAAATACAAATCAAACCTATAAAAATATATAAATCAATTTAATATTTTTATGATGGTTTTATTATTTCTACTTTAATCCTATTATCAATTATTATCACTTGTTTATATTTTTTTTTTCAAAATTTTCATGCTAATGTTAATGAATTAAACATATTAGTACAGATAAAATATTATTTTCATTATTTTAAATTTAATATATAAAAAGTCTTGTCAAATAATTAGTATATGTGTTTTTATGACTAGCTATGAAGTATAAATTTATTATTATAGGTAATTTATTTTGTAATTTTTATTTTATTCTTTATTAATTATATCGTATAAAATCTATACTATTTTTTTTATGTGTAGGAATGTATAAATAGATATCACTTAACTTTATCTTCATGAAACTTTTCTAATAATTTTTTAATTATTTGATATTTTAAAAATTAATTCTATTGTTTATGAAAATTTTATTTGTTTATATTCTTTTAATTATTTCATATATATATTAATAGTTTTTAAAATAATTAATTACCCAACTTATACATAACTGTTATTTCCTTAATAGTTACATTGCAATTGTTCCCATATGTATAACATTGATTCAAATGCACTCTTGATGTTAATAAATATGCCAAAACTTGAGCAATCTAATGATATAATTCCTTTTAAGACATTAATAGATTAAAGGTTCGATCATTGTCTTTTCCCATCCTATTTTAGAAATAAATAAATAAATACAAAAATATGTTCCAAAAAAATAAATACAAAAATAATCTATAAAATAGACATAATATTGTAGACATTTTTCAATTATGCAGGTCTGAACAATTGTAATCACTACCGTGATGGTGATGGTGGTGGTTGTTGTTGGGATGGATAAAGGAGAAGAAAGGCCCACCGTGACCGTAGGTAGAGAAGGCGTGGGAGAGAGGAGAGGAGGAGCAGCAGAGGCAGGGGTTTGGGGGTTTGCCTAGAGCCTACCAGCCATGACTGGCTGGGTTAGGGCTGGCATTTCCTTGAATTTGTCTTATAGCCGGCAATTCTTTAGACACACTCGGTTTTAGGTCTCCTTATTGTCTCCTTTTGCTTTTAATCCATTCCTCCACCCACCTTTCTTTCTTTATATATATATATATATATTTTTTTTTTTTCTAAATTAATTTTTTTTTAATAATTTAAAAATGATTATGTTGATCATTACATTTATAAAAATTACTCAATAAATTTAAAATTTACATATTATTTCTAATAACTCCGAATCGTATATAGGAAAATAATAATAAAATAAATAGAGTAGAAGAAGGGATGTAGAATGAATGTTTATGATGAGGTGATAGCCATGACTTGATGTAATGATGTCTTGATGTAGAGTATAAGAAGATGTGTGAATGAATGAATGACATGAGATGTATTTATAGAGTAGATTAGACATAAACCTCTTAGAAATAGGATTTTTTAGTCTTGTAGGATTTGTGCCCCTTCGAGAACGTTTTCCAAATCGGAACCTTCTAATTAGACATATTTCCCCTATTTGATGGACAAATGTCCTTGTTCAAATAGAAATATGAGTATGAGGTATCAATTTCATTAAATTAATTTATCTAAATCTTATGAGAAAGTAAATGACGTTTTACCTAAAAAATTATTTTAGCGAGTTTAATTAATTTCATTATATATGATCTAAATTCTAATAGAAAGAAAAAGTAATGTGACTAATAGAATGATATTTATGGGCTAATGATAAAGTAATAATGAATTGCGGAACATTAATAGCTGTTGTCTTCTTATTGAATAGTATAAGTGAATTTATCTAATTGATTGTGTTTTATTTTGTAAGATTATATATATATGTTCTTGTAGTTCCCAATTTTTGAAATGTGCAAGTGCATCTTCATTGCTTTTGGGTTTATTTAACATTTTTTTTAAGGAAAAAGCAAATTTCATTCCTGAAAGTGATTATCTCTAGCCAAAACATCAATGACAATATCAGGGGGAGAAATCCACTCCTGATGACCAGCACTATCACGAGCAAGTTTGGAAAAGCAATAAGCCAACTCGTTTGCTGATCTTCTAACATAGCGAAATTTAACATTTGAGAATGAACTAGACAACATTAAATAATATGAGATAATAATGTCAAAAGCAGAAATCCCATCAGGCTTCAGAAGACTAGCAATAACCCCTTGGGCATCAGATTCAACAACAACTGAAGACACATCAAACTTTTTCAACCAAGATAGTGCTTCTCTTACCTAGAGAGCTTCAGCTTCTTTCGGAGTGAAACTACCAGTAAAAACCTTAGAACCCGCAGCTATGAAATCACCATCAGAATCTCAAAGAACAAAACCACATCCAATACGATCCGAGTTAGAAAACACAGCAGCATCTGTATTCAACTTGACCCAGCCATTGAACAGCCTAGTCCAAACAACATCACCATCTTCCTAAACAACAGACTCCAAATTACCAACTCCACATCTGACTTTAGCAATAGACTACTGATGCAGAAGAACCCCCGTATTATTGAGAACAGAATCCACAGAACCTCGAATGCCTTTCCACACAACTTGATTACAATTACTTCATAGAGCCCAACAAATAGTGGCAAAAAGATTTACATAATCATGTTAAAGTTGATTAAACATAGCTAAGAACCAGTCACAAATGCTCAAATCCCCAATTGGCAACACAAGAAAACCACATCGATTCCACACATCCAAGGCAAATAGGCATAAATAAAGAATATGGGAAGAAGATTTAGTACCTGAAGAACACACCAGACATCCTGAATCCACCGAAACAAATTTGGATTGAAGGGCAACTCTAGTAGGTAGACAATCAGAGGCACATCGCCATAAAATTTTTTTAATTTTCTTCGGAACAACAGTCCTCCATAATAAACCCCATACTCCATGAGCGACGCCAGACACTTCTCCTTGAATGAGGCAGTAGCTGCTTTTTATAGTAAAAAAACCATTAGCCGAAGGAAGCCATACCTAACTATCTTCCACTTCACGAAGATCAAATCTTGATCTCTCTCATTGAAGAGATCATTAATCACATCACCATCCTAATTTCTGCTGTGAGGATGAAATAAAGAAGCCACTGGTGCTTTCACTACATCTTATGATACTAAAAAAGAAATACAACCATTCAAATGACAAGGTAACCAAGGGTCAAAAACAATGGACGTCCGGAGACCATTTCCAATCCGGACCCGAGCACCTTTGCGAATGATCGCCTGAGTAGTATATAAACTGGTCGAAATGAAGCTAGGATTAGTCCCTAACTTTGCATCCAAAAAAGAAGAAGATGGGAAGTATCGGGCTTTGTAAAGCTTAGAAATCAAAGAGTTGGGCTTAAATAAAAATTGCCAAACCTGTTTACTCAACATAGAAAGATTAAAAGCCCTTAAGTTCTTAAAACTCAGGCCTCCAAATCTCTTAGGCAGACACATCTTCTCCTAAGAACACCATCTGATTCCCTTGTTCCTACTGCCACCTATGTTCCACTAAAAACCATTCAAGACTCACTCAATATCCATGATAAGTGAAGAAGGTAACAAGAAGATATTCATAGCATATGTCGGCGTGGCTTGGGCTATTGAATTTAAGAGAATCTCCTTCCCAGCTCTTGATAACTGCTTACTACTCCATTGGTGAATTTTCTGCCATACTCCTTCTTTTAAAAACTTAAGAATTTCGATCTTCCTCCTTCCAATGATCGAAGGCAGACCCAAATACATCTTTGAGTCAACATCTTGAGAGACATTAAAAATTGCAGCCAATACACCTCTCTCTTGCGCTGACACATTAGCACTGAACGACATAGAAGACTTAGAAAAATTTATTAATTGCCCTAACGCTGATGCATACTCATCAATGACACTCTTAACAACCATACATTCCGAAATGGAAGCTTTGAAAAAAAGGTATGAGTCATCTGCAAATAGTAAATGACTTATCGATGGAGCTCCCCTGGCAATCTTAACACCATGAATTAACCCATCTTCTTCCTTTGATCTGAGCAAAGAGCTAAAGCATTTAGCACATAAGATGAATAAATAAGGAGATAGGGGGATCTCTCTGACGTAATCCACGAGAAGGACTTCTAAGCTCAACTCCCACACCATTGCAAACGACCTCATACTTAATAGTAGCAGCACAGTTGGGTTTATTTAACATAGTATATATGGTTCATGCTTGTTGGTTCTTTTGATTACTAATTGGCAAAATTACTTTTATTTTTCTCTTAATTTTCTCATTTTCATTTCATTGATATTCGAAAGTTACAAATATACCATAAATCATTCTAAATTCACAAAAACAAATGATTGTTTCAAATGTATATATATAGTCAAAGACAAATTTAAAATTACTTTTATTATTAGCTCTTCCAATTATTGAGAATCAAAAGTGATGATCTACCAAACCATATGAGATGCGATGTTATCATATATTCTTTTTTAATTAAAATCATTTTAAAAAAATTTCAATAGTTAATTTAATATAACCGTATATATTATGATTTGAATTTAAAGTGTTGTTTAAGTGAGAATGACTTCTATCTGCTAATTCTACGGTTGTTGGTTATTATATATTCTTTAGGAAAAAGAATGCATGCAAATAATAACAATATATAAATTAATTTATAAATTAAGTTTGTACTTCATTTTTAAAATGTTATCCACTTTGACCTGTGATAAGATACTATTTATTTCAGTTTGTGAATTCTTAGAAAGGGAAAAAAA
>CATIWK010097835.1:0-15561 GCA_949634005.1 Mallotus japonicus
ATTTTTAACAATAATGTGAATTAAGTTTAGCCTTCACACAACTTAGCATTTTAAACCTATGTTTTAGGGGATATTTACTAGAATCTTAGCCACTAAATTTTGTGTTGGTTGATATATTAATTTTTATATGTATTAAAAAAAATTCAATAGAGCTTATGTATTGAAAATTAAAAAAATATATTTCATTTGAAAATACAGAAATGATAAAAAAAAATAAAATTAACATTTCCATTTCATTTTAAAATTAGTCCTTAGAAATATTTTCAGCTATCCAATTAGAAATATTTTAAACAAAATTCTTCTTGTCTATCAAATTAATTATCACTTGTTTAACATTAAAAAAAAAAGAACTTTGCTATAAATAATCAGTTATTTTTTTGTGTATTTATTTATATAACATTTTATGAAATATTATTTTTACCATTATGTCAAAATTATTTTATAAATAGGATGTTTAGTAGCATGCACAATAAAATAAAAATATAATAAAAAAGATAGATTTTTCATATTGGTGAATATATATTTAAATAAAACTAGAATGAAATAATTATTACATTATAATCAATCATTCATTGTATAACTAAAAATGATAAAAAAAAAAAAAGCACTCACATCTTCATATGCAAATGGATCAATATGCAAGTTATATGACATTTCTATTAATAATAATAAAAAAAAAATTAAAAGCATTATATGAATATATATTTTTTTCACTTTATTAAAAAAATAGTTACACTTCATTACATTACCCAATATTGAGCATTTATAACTCTACAATTTTTTTTTTTTTTGGTCAGAATCTACAATTTTTGTATACTTACCATTTATCAACTTTTTATTATTATTAGCTACTATATATATATATATATATATATATATGGTGTTTGTCTATCGTATGCACTCTGTTAGTTGTCTCTGTGCGTGTCATTTTGTAGAAAAATTCTGAAACACACACACACACAAGCACTTAAAATCCATGGCCAAACCCAAAGCACCAAGACGCACTCTCGACTCCTACTCTGTTAGGCACATCAACAAAACCATTAAAGGTAACAACAATTTTTTTCTTTTAAATTTTCCCTCACTTTCCTCCTTCAATTTTCCCCAGAAACAAACGCTCCTCTAACTGCCTTCCTAACGAATCTTCTCCTTTTCTCTCTTTGTTTCTCTCTGTCAGCTGGCGACTGCGTTTTGATGCGTCCCTCTGATCCCTCTAAGCCTTCCTACGTGTCAAGGATCGAGCGGATCGAATCCGACGGTCGTGGTGCTAACGTTAGGGTGCACGTCCGCTGGTATTATCGGCCGGAGGAATCGATCGGTGGCCGCCGGCAATTTCACGGCTCTAAGGAGGTCTTCCTCTCTGATCATTATGATATACAGAGTGCGGACACGATCGAAGGGAAGTGTACGGTTCATAGTTTTAAAAGCTATACCAAACTTGACGCTGTTGGAAACGACGACTTCTTCTGTCGTTTTGAGTACAATTCTTCTACTGGCGCGTTTAATCCCGACAGAGTCGCCGTGTATGTAGCAGTTTTTTTCTAAATAAATAATAATATTTTTTTTTGTGATTAACTTTCATAGTAAGTTTAAGCATTTAATTAATTATAATTAATTAGAGAGGTTTTATTGGTTAATTAATTTATTTAGGGTTCATTTTTACTATTTCAGGTATTGCAAATGTGAGATGCCTTACAATCCTGATGATTTAATGGTTCAGTGTGAAGGTTGCAGCGACTGGTAGGTTGAGATTTCGATTATTGTTGTTATTATTGTTTTGTGATTTTAATTTGAACTGTTTTGATATTTTGGAGATGATTTTTTGTTTTCTTGCAAGTAATTTGAATTCTATGTTTTCAGTCATTAGTGTTGATCTTGATCATATTCTATTATTTTCCTTATTGCATATTTAGGTTGAACATATAGAATGCTGAGTATTAGGTCCTTAGCTTAGCTTAATGTTCTTAGGCATTGGTTCTGGTCTTTCTTAATTGTTTCGGGCGTTTCTAATATAGAGACTGGATTAGCATGACAAGGGCGTTTGCCGGTTGAATAGGAGAGACTAGATTTACATTTTATGCAAGGTTCCTCTAACTTCTGAGCTCTCGATTTTATATGTTGGAAACACATTAAACAGATCTGGTTATGTTATGTGACAAAAGTTGCTCAGATTGACTATAGTCCATCAATTTTTATATGCTCAGCTTTTATTTAATCAATGTGGTAGGTAAAAGGATTGTTTATCTCCTAGCAATTATGAGTAAAGTTTCATGCAAGAACTGAATATTTCAGTTAAAAAAAGAAAACAGAAAACACCAGTAAATATCTTTGTGGTGTCTTTAGGCGAGAAATTTCAAAATATAGTGTACTCTTCTACTGGAATATGGTAATGCTTTGCTAAGATAAGTTATGTCTGTTTTGTCTGAATTGAAGTATATCCTATATTCCTATTAGATTGTCTTTACTACATGTTTAATGGATGCCAATCATTCGCTGTATAGCATTTTCCTCACTTTCTCTATATTCAATAGGAAAGATGCATCCAATTCCATACAAGCCCAAAAAATTGTTTAATTGTCATGATGAAAACTATTTTGATATATTATTTTCTTTTCAACATTATACACTGTATATAAAAACTTTAACAGTCGTGCCCTCAGAATTTAAACCACTGACTGTTGCTATTATAATACTTTACCCTACATCTACCCTAGGGGCAGTCTTATCTCAACACCTTATACAATGGAAAAAGTCCTATTAAGTGGTAATGCAACCCCTCTTTGGCATTTTTATGCTTCTATTAGATAGGTTTATCTATGAGGTACCTTAAGGATGTGACGTGATTAATGAGGTACCTCAAGGATGTGACGTGTCATTTAATACTAATATAGCTCTGAAATGGTTAGTTTAGAAAGACATAATCCAGGGATTTTAGTTATGGCTATTTGGATGCTTCATGTATAGGCCATTTACCTTGATAGACCGTGGACATTTTTGTTCAAGCAGCAGGGTGAAAACTTTTGGATATCTGGTTTATCTAACAATTATAGTCTCTTGAAGCCCATAAAAGCTGGATCATGTTGAAGCTTGGATTATTTATCGATGGATTATCATTCATTGACAAATAAAGCTGTTTCAAGGACGAATGTTATGGCATGATATATTGCATATGTAGTTAGAAGTATGGCAGTTTGAAATTTGCTTATACATAAAGAAGACACGAATGAACATAAAGTCAATGTTCCGAAGCAGAGTATTTACGGATAAATTCTTCTTACATTTGTGATTATTTAATTGAAACAATTTATTAATTGTCTTTTGTTTCTTTCTTGCAACTTTTTAAATTGTTCGTTGTTGTTAACGAAGGAGAATGAGGCCTCAATTATGAGAAGCACAGCTAGCTACCTTCACTTTGAGGAACTTGTTGTATATAAGTCTGATGCTTTCTGTTGAATCCTCATTTACTGAATAAAAAAAGACTTTGTGAAATGTTATGAAAGCATTAAACATTCCAAATTTTTATTCAGGTTTCATCCTACTTGTATAGAAATGACTGCAGAGGAAGCCAGAAGACTTGACCACTTCTTTTGTGAGAATTGTTCATCTGAAGGTCAAAAGAAACTGCAAAATTCCCATTCTACTTCCAGACAACCAGATACAAAGGTATTCTATTTGCTGAAAGGGTTAAATAAATGTTGCAACATTTTTTTTTTACCCAAGCATGTTTTTTCATCTGGACTCATTTTGTTGTTTACCATAACTGAGATATCCTTCTACGAACTAGTGAGATTTAAGGAATAATGATGAACAAATCTAAATGCATGCATGTTTTTGCAATTTTATGCCATCATTTCAATTTTTGAAATTTTACCCAACATCCTGATTTGAATTTTTAATTGCACATTTATCAATTAGTCCAAATAACATTAAAACTAATGTTTTATCATGGATTGTTATAATTTTTAATAATTATTAGTTACGTTTACTCCTTTATCCATCTTCTTTTTCTTTCCTTTCCCATCCAATCCTTCAATGACCAGACTTCTAGTCCTCAGTGCAGAAACTTCAAGCCTTGAATCACTGTAAATGTGACAAAAGAGGAAATTACCGGCCTGACCAATTCGGTAAACAAAGTACTGACCCCCTGAATACAATCTCTCATGAGCGCACCCAAAAAAAAAAAAAAAAAAAAAAAATCTCAGTCACTACATTGATTTGTAGATTTCCAGGATGACCTCATTTTACATTGCATATCTAGCTTCATTCCGAGCTGGATATCATATTCCAACAGCAACATTCTAGCCTTCCCTTTCATTTCTTTGCCAGCACACAGCCTCGTTTTTATGCTTGTATCCCCTTCTTTTGCTATGCCCCTTTTTTAGCTTGACTCTAGACGGAGAGAAAAAAAATATGTAGTTATATTATCATTTTGCTGCTATAACATTGATAGCAATAAAATGCTATTTTTGCTTTAATTTGACCAATTTGATAAAAAAAATTGTTCAGTAAGTTAAATCATAGGCTAAAATTGCAAAAAAAATGAGGTTTAGAACTTCCTTTTCTGTTGTATGGCCGTGATCACCTTTTATATAGATTTCATTTGCCAATAGAGGGCTTCATAAATTAGCATAGTTTTCACACAACTGCACATGCTTGCTCTAGGACTTCTGGATGGTAACAACATATAATGGTCATGTCAAGGCTTTATGTATGCTGTTCCTTGTGATGCATAGACACTGACATATTGATGCTAATTCTATGTCGAAGGCATTTTACTTGGAATTTGAAAAAAGCACAAAATTTAGCATGTAAAATATTTAACATATGATAATTCAATATTTGGTTAAGATTTACCACCATTAACAGCAATATCAAAGAAAAAAAAATAGCATATGACAAATGACTATTATTTCATTGCAATTAAAGGGAAAAATAAAAGAAAAAATCAACAATAACAAAAATAATAATAATGGTAACATTTATAATATGTAGTAAAATGTCTAATGTCAATGCCAAAATTACACTTTCACTAGCTTATTCATAACAAAATATTTGACTTTTTACATATGGAAAGAAAAGTAATGGATCATTTTTATGTTTTACAAATATAGAGACAAATGTTCTTTATAAAAAGATCATAAAAGGGACATGTCATGATTGAGAGGTCTTCGTTCCTTAGCTTGTTTCTTTTTATTTGGATTTGGTTTCCATTTCAATTTTAGGGAGGCTTTTTACGTTGATATGTTTTCCTATGAGAATATAGCTTTTCAATTTTTTCCTCCTTGGATACTCTACTTCTCTAGTTCTATTAATGGAATGAAGAAATTGCTTACAGAATGACGCAATTATGAAGCTACTATGATGCACAATGGAAAATGTTTGGTGGTATTTTTTCAGGTGGAAACAAAGAGGCGTCGAAGGGGATAAAGTAAATAAACAGAACATGTTGATATAGAGCGATAAGGAGAGAATGGGAGTTTTATCTTTTTAACTTGTGTAGGCTTCAAGCAAACACGGAGGCAAAGATATTTGCAGTAATATTTGTGAGCCGATGACAAGGGAAACTGGTTTGAAAACCTTTATTTGTGTTTATATGGTTTGAGCCTTGTTTTCCTTTTGAAAAAGTCGAGGATGTGTTTGGTTGGTTGTTAATAGCTGTATTATGTAGATTATCTTACTCTGGTTTCATGTTTATATTTTAGGATTGTGTATAACAGAACTTGCTTTAACTTATTGAAAAGCAAATAGGTAAAAGAGGGTCTTCCTGTGCCCCTCTTTTTTACTAGTTTTTTCTACATGTGCAATGCGTTTTATATTATCCTTGTATGATGAGTGGTGCCTCTCCTTATCCATCTAAAAGATTCCATTAGAACTCACTTGATAAAGTATATTTTGAAACTGTCCTTAAATTGAAATAAATTTAAAAGTGAATAGAATAATAGATGTGATAATTTTCTCTGAACTTGATTGTAAAATAGAATAAAAAATGATCATTTTTTATTTTGATTCAGAAGTTGTAACAATCTCGCTTGAAAAATGTTTCTTGAATTCAGCGTCTACGTGAGATAATTTTGAGAGCAATTGCAAAATAAATGACATTCAAAACAATGAAAATATTAATTTTTTTTAACCCAACTTAAATCTTAAAAACTTGATTCCAACTACCCAACTGAAAAGTTTGATCTGAAGGTGTTTGCAAAATATAGTAATCTGAAATCATTTTAAACATAATTTTTGGCCAAAAGAGTGGAGTTGGTAAATTTTAGCTTGACTCAAAACCTTGATTCAAACTGGTTTGAGCCCATTTAGATTTGGAGCCTGTATAGTTAAAATACCTTTTTATAACATTGAGCTGAGATATATTATTATTATTATTATTTAAAGATGACCTTTATTTAACCTGTCGGAAATCTGCCCGGAAATCTCATATTTTTAGATGGATAATGATTCGTGTCACAACATGACAAAAGAAAATTTTAATTTTTCGATTTTAGTCTCATACAATAGGGGGCCATCAGCCATAAAATATGGGAGGGAGATAAAACAGAGAATTTGTGCAAGCCGCGACAAACTGCAGCTGTCACGGCCCCGCAACACTAGGAATTATCCTTTTTAGATAAATTTCACTTGTCAGTCAAATCACTTCTTCTGAACAGTCACTCCTCCGAACATGAAAGATATATACATCCAATTGTTATACTTTCTACTCGTCTACTTGTAAGTGAAACGGTTGAAACTTTATCTTCCATTGGTATGATAATTTAAATAAGAGTGTGAACACAACAAAAATCATTCCATTCAAGTTTAGAAGAAATAATGATCACAATAAGAGAGGTTTATTCCATTACAAATACTTAGATTGTCAACTCCAATTGCACAACATAAAAATAATGATTAATTAATAATTAAATTTTAACTAATTTTTAAAAATGATCACATGTGTTTTTGTCAAATTTAGAATACTTTATTATGGTCATCATTTAAAATGGATTTCTAACACAATTTATATTTTTTGATAAATTTTGTCAATTTAGAATTCTGTATATTTTACGTTTATGATACAATAACTTCATTACAATCATCATTTAAAAGACTTCTAACACAATTTATATTTTTGATTAATCTTTTATATCAAAAAATGTTTACCCTCAATAATTTTGTTAATTTTTTATATACTATAAATTTAACAATTGAATATACTCTCATTAAATTTTTTTAATTGTTTATATATTCAATAATATTTATTTCTGAATAAAAATAATGTATTATAAATGAAAGACATGTATTAAGTATCTCTTTTTTTTTTTAAAATGTAATTCATATTTCAATTTCATTCAATTGTGAATATTTTCGGTTTATTTTTCTGTAAAGCCCAGAAATTTTGTATATGTTTTTTCATTTTAGAATACTTTCAGTATATTTTACGTTTCCGATACATCTTTAAACAAATTTCAATCGAACTCATTAGAAACCTAAAAATTATGTATATGTTTTATTCATTTTAGAATACTTTCAGTATATTTCATGTTTCCGATACACCTTAAACAAGTATAGATCAAGCTCATTGGAAACCCATAAATTTTGTAGAATATTTTTAGTATATTTCATGTCTCTGATACATCTTATACTTAAAAGGAATGGAATAATTACTTGTTTTTAATCATTACAATGGAGAATGGAGTGACAATTTCACATTTAAAAACTTTCAAGGCACTATTCAGAAACCAAAAATAAACTAAAAAGCAACAAAAATAAAACATTAAACTTGAAATATGAATACCAAAAAATACACTTGAAATATAAATACTCATAAATTCAGCATATGTTTTTGTCAATTTAGAATATATTATGAATATTTTTACGTTTATGATACAATATTTTCATTACAATATATTTTACATTTTTGTATATTTTACGTTTCTGATTCAATATTTTCATTACAATATATTTTACATTTATATATATTTTACGTTTCTGATACAATATCATAAAAAACCGACTTCTAACAAAACTTATATTTACAAGAATTAAACAACTACTAGTTTTCATTTATTATAATGGAGAATAGAGTGAAAATTTCATTTTCAAAAATTTCACTATAATTCACTACAATATATGTATATATTTTCTCTTTAACATTGAATATGTGATTTATAGAGCAATGCATGCTAGCCTTCTTTTTTCTTCTTTTTTTTTTTGTACATTTTTTCTTGGAAATGAAAAACAAAAAAAAAAATATATTCACATTGAATATACCATTACCATGTATGTATGTATGTATGTATATATCTATCTATCTATCTATCTATATATATATATATATATAGACATGCATATTCTTAAATGGACCTGATAAAAAGCGTTTCCTCGAGCTTTTATTTTCTTGGGGATCTTTGAGTGTGGTTGGTTATCTGCAAGAGAGAAAAAGTGAGGGTGGGATCTCTAATGATCCCACTCCGATGATAAAGTTAGTAACGTATTTGATGCAAAAGAGATTAAATTGATTAGGTTAGGTTGAGTTACCTTGCTAGATTAGGATTCTATATAAATGCTAAGTAGTTACCATTTTTGGAGTGATTTTCGGAGGTAGTGGCAGTAATGCTGGTGTGTGAGAGAGAAAAAATAGGAACCAGTCTGTTAGTGGAATAAATGGGGAAAGTGGGCAACCTTTTCGCTCCGCAGGCTTCAGGTCGCAAGTTTAGTTATCTGTAGAGGGTTTCAGGCGTCAAGTGGAGTCTCAGCCTTGCTGACTCAGCATTTGACTTTGTCTTTGATCCTTATTTATAGGAGTTGAATTTTCCTTATGTTATCAGATGTCCCCCGCCCAAAAAGTAAAAAATTTTTCATTTTTTGACTTTTCTTCTTTTTACTTTGTTTTACCGTTTTTAGAAAAATTTAAATTTTCCCGAGGTAAGCATTTATAAACTGCATATGGCCTTACAGCCGTGGCGTCGCTTCATCTATCAATTTTGCTTAAGCATTTAATTTATGTAGGCAACTTAACGCCATTTTCCTATGTCTTCTCAGAGCTTCCACGTGTCGCTAATATATGTATGTTGATTTAAAATATCAAGATAAGAGAAACTTTATCGCCACGTGTAGTGCGATCTTTTTGTTGTAGGATCAATTACTACCCTTAACTTGCCTCTGTCCACTTCTGCAGGTGACTTTAAGTAAATTTCCTTCTAAATCACCACGTGTAAAAATATTTGAATTTTAAATTTGTATTTTGATAAGTTACCGAGATAAGTGTTCGGTTTTAAATTTTGAATATTAATGACCATGCGAACTGACCTTTGGACTCCTTTTCTTTGACGAGTTTATTTACTGTAGGAGTTTTCTCCCTTTTCATTTTCATTTTCATAGAAGATAAAGGAGGCTTCCTTTTCAGAGAAAAACTCTTTGTAACATCTGTAAGTATTTCTTGTCTTTTCGCTTTTTATTTATGGCAAAAATAGAAAAATCATCTACCGCTTCTTCTGATAGTTTAGCTGTGGTAGAAATGGGTTCTTTAGGGATTTCTTCCCCCCTTGGACCCGCCAATAGGACTAGATCTTGACTTAGAGGAGATTCTAGGGCTCAATCTGATTCCACTAACATTGGTGGAAAGACTAGTGACACTGCTATATCTTCTAGAGGTCATAGTGCCGTGGACTATCCTTCTATTTTGGATGCTGATGATTTAAGAATTATAAGGCAAAGTTACTTGATTCCATCGTCATATAAAATGCTTGTTCCTGATTCAACAGTCAGGATTTTTGATGATTTAGGGCCAAAACGGCTTTTGGTTTATGAGGAGATTTTGAAAGCTGGTGTTAGATTTCGTCTTATCCCGTTTTATATTCATATCTTGAAGAAATTCAATCTCACTTTGAGCCAGCTGAATCCAAACAATTGGAGAATAGTTGTAGCCTTATGTCTGGCGTCTGCAGAACATGGTATTCCTTTAAACTATAGGATTATTAAAGCGTTTTACACTTTAGTTGATTGTGAGATTCCCCCTTTTTTATTGCCCCGTTCTAAGGGTCTTTTTATCAAACTTCCTTACACTCAAAAGCGTTGGAAAGAAAAGTTTTTTATTTTAGAAAGTGATGACGATTGGGGTTTTAGCACTTTATGGACTTCATCCTATGACTTGGGGAAAGAGCTTATTTTGGAAGAAGGAGATTCAAAGGTTGTTGAGTCCTTTGTGGAGCTATCGCAACCCAGACTTATAGATGCCTGTGCCTTGGTTGAATAAAAAATTCCTCTTAGTATTGTAAAGGTCCTAGTGAAGGGAAAAAAGAAAATTCTCCCTTCCGAGGATGGTATTTTGTTTCTTCTCTCTGTTATTTGGTGTAAGTGTATTAATTTACTATTTATTCATCAGGTAGTTTACCCGCAGATATGGACTATAAGAAACTTAACGAAATGCGGAAGGTACGTAAGACTTCCGGTACCGTTTCTGCTAGCGCTAAAATTCCTCAGGATTATGAGAAAACAACTTCTGAGAAACTAGGAGTTTTAACAAGTCCTCCTGATGTGATGTCTAATCCTACACTGGAGTTTCCTTTAAGCATGCCGACCTCAAAAAAGCTGAAGATGGAGGCATTTGAGAGTTCTGAGGTCGTAACCCTTTCTGTGTTAAAATTGCACGCCTCGTTTCACAAGCAATATGGTGCCAAGGCTTCTATCTTCATGTCTCCTATTGCTGGTGCCATTTCAGCTTTCTCATTATTACCAAAAGATAAATCTGATCTTGTGATCTTACATGATGTAGATTTAATTGCAGCTGGTCAAAGCCAACTTCTTCAGGTTCGCATATTGCAAGGAAATTTTTATGGTATACCTGTGAATATACTTTATGTATATATACCTGACTTTTTATTGTATCCGCAGGTGCTAAATTCCTTAACTTTGCTTGCGGATAGGACGCAAGCATACAAGAATTATATTGGCGAACTCACCACAGATATGAATAGTTAAAAGAATGAATTTGACAGGAGAAATGAAAAAGCCTTAAAGATTGAGATTGACTAGCAAAAAAGAATTGAGCGTTTGGAAGATGAGTTGTCTACTGCTACCC
The DNA here is from genome assembly GCA_949634005.1 of Mallotus japonicus. Taxonomy (NCBI): domain Eukaryota; kingdom Viridiplantae; phylum Streptophyta; class Magnoliopsida; order Malpighiales; family Euphorbiaceae; genus Mallotus; species Mallotus japonicus. Next base: position 11,066 of record CATIWK010097835.1, read on the forward strand.
AGAAGGCTGCGGCATTTGCAGAAAAAGAGGCATCCCTAATAAAGGAGCGAGATCAGGCAAAAAGCCAGGAAGCTGCAGCCACCGAACATCTGTTGCAAACACTTGAGGATTATAAAAAAAAAATTGTTTTTCTGAATGCCAAAAGTGTTTTCCTGATGCTGATTTTGGCTTGTGGATGATGTTGATCTTCCTGACAAAGAGGAAGCTGCAAAAGATGTCAACAAAGATCTTGTCCATGCTGACTCGGGCAATAATCTTGGCCCGTGATTTATTTATGCTTTTTGAAATTATGAACAATATTTGCGGTTTTCTTCCTACCGCTAGTTTAATGTCTTAATTGGTGTGATGCACCTTAGTATTTTTGAACATTTTATGTTTCCTGATTTTCTTTAAAGTTTATAATACTTGCTGCAGCAAGTTTATGATACACCTGCGACAAATATGTTTGAGTTTATGATTACAACAGGTTTAATATATATATATATATATTTTTTTTTTTTTTGCAAGTTTATTTTTAGATATAACTGTAGGTGTTATAGGTCTGTATATGTTGGTGTGTTATTTGCCTTATGCTTATTTGATTATTTTAATCTCATGGGGGAGATACCCATGGCAGCTTACTCATATGCTCACAAGGAGCCTTAAATACTCATGCGGTGGTAAAGTTACTTCAACTCATCTATGGTGTACTTTTACCTTGAGCGATACTATTACAAGTAAAAATATTTCACAAACCAATAAAAGGAAGATATTTTCATAAATACTTAAAAATAAAGAGGGAAAGTCCCCTCATAATAATGAAAGGAAGGTACTTTCGTTATAATTAACTAAATATGAAAGAAAAATAAATTCATGCAAAGGAGATATTTTCACAAATAAATAAAGATGAAAAGAAGGTATTCTCATAAGCATATATATTCCACACATGAGAGATGAAAGGGAAATACTTTCATGCAGATTAGGGGTGAAAGGAAGATACTTTCACGATCATAGCTGATTGTGAAAAGCAATTATTTTATAAGCATAAATATTCCGCAGATGGAAGATGAAAAACAAATACTTTCATTAATAATCAGAGTATTTACATCAGGACTATTTGGAGCGAAATGTCCTTAGGGAAATTGAAATGACTATAAAGTCTAATCGACCTTTTTTAGGGAATTCAAAACAGTACTAATATTGCTCTCACCAACCGAAAAGAAAAACATAGACAAGAAATGAAAATTAAAACTACCATTTTAATCTAAGGATGGCTTACTGAAAGAATTTCCCGAGGTTTTCCACATTCCAAGTTCGTGGAAAATCTTTACCCTCCATAGTCTGTAGGTTATAGGTACCAGGTCCGATTACCTTAGTTACCTTATAGGGTCCTTCCCGATTAGCTCCTAACTTTCCAGTACCTGTATCTCCTCTGGTGATTTCTGTTTTCCTCAGCACCAGGTCTCCTTCCGCGAAGCTTCTTTTCTTGACCTTTTGATCATGATACTTAGCCATTTTTTGCATGTAGGCTGCTATTCGAACTACTACTTGTTCTCGCTTGGCCTCTAGAAGGTCTAAATTTATTTTTAAAGCTTCCTCATTCTGCAGCTCGTGAAAATGCATGGCTCGATAATTGGGGACTTCTAATTCTACAGGTATGATGACCTCAGTTCTATAAGTCAATGAAAAGGTATTTCACCTGTTGAAGCTCGAGGTGTAGTTCTGTAAGCCCATAACACGCTGTACAATTCATCCACCCATAGGCCTTTGGCTTGATCGAGCCTTTTCTTGAGTCCTTATAGAATGGTTTGATTTGTAACTTCTACCGTTCCGTTAGTCTGTGGATGAGCTACAGAAGAAAAACGCAACTTAATATTGAGATCTTTGCAAAAATCATGGAAAGTTTCACAATCAAATTGCTCTCTATTATTTGTGATTAATATGTGAGGTATTTCGAATCTACAGATAATATTTTTGTGAAAAAAGTCTTTAATTTTACCTGGTGTAATAGTAGCTAAAGGTTCAGCCTCCACCCATTTGGTGAAATGATCTATGGCTACTACAAGGAACTTCCTTTGAGCTGTGGCAACTGGAAAGGGACCTAAAATGTCCATACCCCATTGGGCGAAAGGCCAAGCGCTACCAATAGGTCTTTGACTTACTGCAGGTTGATGCATAACCCTGCTAAAGTTCTGACATTTTCTGCATTTTTTGACCAACTCTTTGGCATCCTTGAGCATTGTAGGCCAAAAGTATCCTTGTAGAGATGCCTTTCTCGATAAAGAGTCTGTAGCCTCATGAGCTCCATAGATGCCTTGATGTATTTTAGTCAAAATATAGGCACCTTCATTTGTAGAAATGCATCTCAACCATGGTTGGTTATAAGATCTTTTATACAAAATTCCATTAGTAAATGAATAGCTGGCAGATTTATGGATAATTTTCTTAGCTTCCCTATCTTCTACAGGAAGAATACCTTCAGATAAGAATTTAATTATTGGAGTCATCCAGTTATCTTCTGCATCCGTCATGAGGACTTGCTGCTCTTCTGTACTTGGGTGCCATAAGATTTCTTTAAGGACACCTTCAGGAGGTTGCACATTTAAAGCTGCAATCTTTGCCAAAGTGTCTGCCTCTATATTCTTTGCCATGGGTATTTGTTCCAGGGTCCATTCTCCCGCAGCTTCTTCTATTTCCTACAGTAAATGTTTAACTTTCGTTAAATATTTTATCATCTGCAGCTCTTTTGTAGAAAAACTTCCTTTTATGTGATTAGCCACAAGCTGAGAGTCAGAATATATTACTATCCGTTCTTTATGCACCTCTTTAGCTATAGATATCCCTACAATAAGAGATTCATATTCGCAGCATTATTAGTGGCAGGAAAGTTTAAGTGTACCATATATTCAATTTTGACTCGTTCTGGTCCTTGAAGAATGATGCTTACACCAGCTCCCTTGACACCTACAACTCCATCAACATAAAGCTTCCATTCTTGTTTGTCTGTAGCTTACTGCTGTATAGATTCCTTCTGCAGGTCTGATATCTCTGCTACGAAATCAGCTAAAACCTGAGACTTCAATGCTTTTCTTGGCTTATACCGAATATCAAATTCTTCAAGTCTGATCGCCCATTCTACAAGTCTTCTAGAAGTTTTCGCTTTCTGCAGCACCTTCTATAATGGTGCATCTGTTCTAACGACGATTGTGTGTGCCTGAAAGTAAGGCCTGAGTCTTGCCGCTGAGATCACAACTGCATATGTCATTTTTTCAATAATTGGGTACCGCTGTTCAGCACTTCTTAATACTTTAGACACATAATAGACAGGCATTTGTTCATTATCTTCTTCCCTAATCAACACCGAAGCAACAGTATCATTAGTGGCAGATAAATACAAGTATAAGACTTCACCTTGATTTGGTCTGCTTAACAAAGTTGGGGAGCTGAGGAACTTCTTCAGGTCTTCAAAAGCCTGTTGACACTCATCTATCCAACTGAAGTTCTTCAGGTCTTTCAATATCTGGAAAAATGGCATTCATCTTTTAGTTGAACAACTAATGAATCTTCCTAAGGCTATAATTCTTCCATTCAGCTTTTGAACTTCATTGATTGTTTTTGGAGGTGTCATATTGATGATTACTTGAATCTTCTCCGGATTTGCCTCTATGCCTCTTTGTGACACTATGAAACCCAAAAATTTGCCTGCCTTGACGCCAAAAATGCATTTTTCTGGGTTGAATTTCATCCTATGTTTTGAGAGGACCGTAAACACTTGGCATAAGTCATTGGCATGGTATTTTGCCTTCAGACTCTTGATGATCATGTCATCTATGTAAACTTCCACAGATCTGCCTATCATGTCTTTAAAAATCATATTTACTAATCTTTCGTAAGTAGTACCAGCATTCTTCAGGCCGAAGGGCATGACCTGATAACAATATATGCCTCTATCAGTTATGAAGGCTATTTTGGCTTGATCCTCTTTGCACATTGGGATTTAATGATATCCAGCAGACACATCCACAAAGCTGTAGAGCTCATGACCTGCGGTAGAATCAATAAGTTAATCTATGTTAGGAAGAGGATAACAATCCTTTGGACATGCTTTGTTTAGATCTGTAAAATCGACACAAAGTCACCATTTGCCGTTAGGCTTTTTTACTAATACCATATTGGCTAGCCATTACGGGTAAAAAATTTCTCTTATAAAACCTGTATGTTTTAGCTTGCCAATTTCTGCAGATATAAATGCCTGCCTTTCAAGGGCATGGTTTCGTTTCTTTTGGATTACAGGTATGGCCTACAGATCGACATGTAACCTGTGGCATATCAGGTCTGGGCTGATACCTGTGATATCGATGGGGCCCAGGCAAAAGCTGAATCATTTGCCTTTAAAACCTCCTGAATTTGATTGCTCACATGCTCTTGTAAAAGTGAACCAATAAAAAGTTTTTTACCTGTAGCTGAAAGTGTTAGCTCCCTTTTCTCATCCGAAGGCTCGGTATCAACTCTTTTTA
>CATIWK010097860.1:0-21162 GCA_949634005.1 Mallotus japonicus
AAAATAATAACAGTGTTATTTATTTATAACAATTTGATATTAACTTAATATAGAATATCATTCATTACAATTTTGATAAATCTTTTATTTAAATAATTAGATGATATTCCTTCAATATTTTTTATAATTAATTTTTCTCAACTCTATAACTAATTTCATATGAAAAATATTAAGTTCATAATTAATCATAAGATAATAAAAATTTATTAGTTATTTTTTTATAAAAAATTCAAAAATAATAAAAGTAATATTTTCCTTATATAACAATTTAAATATTACAATCCATTAAACCTATAATTCATTACAATTTTAGTTAATTTTTTATTTGAGCAATGACACTTTATTTCTTCAATATTTTTAATATTAATACTTTTATTTAAGCAAAAATTAATTTAATGCAATTTTTTAAAGTTCAACTAATAATTAAATGATAAATATTAATTAATCTAATTTTAACTTTTTTTTGTTAAATTTTAAACATACTTTCAATTAAATTAGAATTATATGTTAATTAATTTCATTTTCTTAGAGATAAAATAGAAGTTAACCTAATTAGAATAGGAAATATACTTTGAATTATATTAAAATTACATTTTAATTAATTTAATTTAATTTCATTTTGAAAGTTAACCTAATTAAAATAGGAAATATACTTTGAATTATATTAGAATTACATTTTAATTAATTTAATTTAATTTGATTTTGAAATTTAACCTAATTAAAATAGGAAATATACTTTCAATTATATTAGAATTATATTTTAATTAATTTAATTTATTTAGAGATAAAATAGAAGTTAACCTAATTAAAATAGGAAATAGACCTTCAATCAAATTAAAAAAATATTTTATTTTATTTAATTTAACTTTTATTAATAAATGTCTAAATTATCCAATTTTTATATAATAATGAGTGAAAACTTTTTTGTAATTTTGTTTGTCCCCTTCCCCTTCGTACATTTATATATAATATAGATTATAGATATATATATATATATATAAGTTTTTATATTTAATTAATTATTATTATTTATAATTTGCAAAAAGTGTAAATTTATAACTAGTTTTTAATAATTTTTTTTTAATTTATAAAAAAGATCAAATGACCTGGCTATATAATAGAAAGCAGCCCACTAAAAAAGTGATATTATACGGTACTAATGTAATGACTCATGCATATAACAAACGAATAATTAAGAGTTCCTTCATAAAAGATTTAGTGAATATTGATACGGTTTTGTTATCAATTTTCAATAATTTGTACACATTTTTAATTCTCGGCGGATTCTCTTCTCTTATAAATTGGAGCAAATAACCACACACTTCAATGCATTCCAACGAAATCAAATCCTTTATTCTTCTTCTTCTTATTATTATTTTCTTTAGGATTCTTCTTATTATTACTATTATTTTCTCTAGGATCCATGTTATCCATTATTTCCTTGGTGTCTACTCTTAATAGTGTATCTTAATGATCTTATTTCAAGAAAAAAAAAATCTCATTTATTTCAAATGCATTATATTTAAATAACATATATTATTCAACTATACTAAATAATATATTTATCAAATTTTTACTATGTTCAATTAATATTTTAATACAAAATTTATTTATCTACATTGCAATTTGCAATCACTAATTACTTAAGGTGTAGTCTATAATTATTTTATTTTTTACAAAGTAAATTGTATTTTGTTAATAATTACCATTGGATGATTTAATATATTCTCATCCAATGGTGATAAAATAAAGTGAAAACAAAGTAAATGAACTTAATAATATGTATATTTAAGTATTTTAATTTTTCAAAAAAAGTATTTTAAAAATATATTATAATTAATTTGATACTGAATGATTAACAAGTATCAATTAATTAATTCTGATAAAAGTTTCTTCTTATATAATCCATAAGAAGTAAATAAATTATTTTTTTAATTAAGAATAAATTATTAATTAAAACGTGGAAATTTGTAACCCACAAGAGCCCCAAGTCATCCGGTTAGCTTAATTAATTTGCTTTATTTGGGGCTAAGCGTATCAACAGTAATTCATTGTTATTATTTATGATATCGTAGAAAAAAAAAAAAAGCAAAATTCAAACAAAATAAAATTAAAATTAATAATTAAAAAAAAAACCATAATAGACTCCTAAAAAGAGTGAGAGAGTGAGAATAGGGTCAAAACCAGAAGCAAAAACCGCATGAACATCGATCTTCTTCACTCCTTTTTCCATTAAACAAGTGTTTTCTCTGACACTATATATATACATATATAGTTTCGTAACATACAGTGTTTAAGCTTTTTTTTTTTTTTTCATTGGAAGTACACAGCCATGGCTGCTGCCAAGGGCTCCGTTAGCTTGGAGGAAATAAAGAATGAGACTGTTGACCTTGTAAGTTTTGTTGTATGTTTGTATATATGATCTGTTCTGTTTTTGTTTTGTTTTTTTGTTTTGGGGTTTTTTTGTTGATGATGAATATGTAAAACAGGAACGTATACCAGTTGAGGAAGTGTTTCAGCAACTGAATTGCACCAGAGAAGGTTTGTCTTCTGATGAAGGCCAAAAGAGGTTGCAGATTTTTGGCCCTAATAAGCTCGAAGAGAAAAAGGTCTCTCTCTCTCTCTCTCTCCTTCTCTCTCTCTCTCTCTTTCTCTCTCTATATATATACACATGTATCATATACATTTATGGTTTCTTGTTTATTTATTTTTTAATGATTTTGTTTGGTGTTCGATCGTGAAAACTGCAGGAAAGCAAGCTTCTGAAATTCTTGGGGTTCATGTGGAACCCTCTTTCTTGGGTCATGGAAATAGCTGCTATCATGGCTATTGCTTTGGCCAACGGAGGGGTATGTCTTTATATATATATATATTATACATACACTCTCACTTCACAGTCTATATGTGTTTGTGTGTGTGTTAACATGGATTCAATCGTTTGCAGGGAAAGCCACCAGATTGGCAAGATTTTGTGGGTATCGTTGTGTTGCTTTTCATCAACTCCACTATTAGTTTCATTGAAGAGAACAATGCTGGCAATGCTGCTGCTGCTCTCATGGCTGGTCTAGCTCCTAAAACCAAGGTATGTGTGTACAATATATATCTCATGCAAATTTTAGGGTAGGTAATTATGTATTGATATTGCATTTACATTGAATTGTGAGATCTGCTATAACTTTCGATTATGTTAACATTTAATCAGCATTATTATTCATGTAAACATCAAGTGATGCACAACTAGGTACTGGAATCATGTGGGGATTCAATGACTTAATGTATGTGCATATTGTTTGGATGATGATAAATACATAGGTCCTGAGAGATGGAAGGTGGACTGAGCAAGAGGCTGCTATCTTAGTTCCTGGTGATATGATTAGCATTAAGTTGGGAGATATCATCCCAGCAGATGCTCGATTGCTAGATGGTGACCCATTAAAGATTGATCAGTCTGCTCTCACTGGTGAGTCCTTGCCAGTCACCAAGCACCCTGGTGATGAAGTCTTCTCTGGGTCTACTTGCAAGCAAGGTGAGATTGAGGCTATTGTGATTGCCACTGGCGTCCACACTTTCTTTGGTAAAGCTGCTCATCTTGTCGATAACACAAATCAAGAGGGTCACTTCCAAAAGGTGCTGACGGCTATTGGGAACTTCTGTATATGCTCCATTGCACTTGGAATGATCATAGAGATCATAGTAATGTACCCAATTCAGCGCCGCCAGTATCGTGATGGTATTGATAATCTTTTGGTGCTTCTCATTGGAGGGATTCCAATTGCTATGCCAACAGTGTTGTCTGTGACAATGGCCATTGGTTCCCATAGGCTTTCACAGCAAGGTGCTATCACCAAGAGGATGACAGCTATTGAAGAAATGGCTGGTATGGATGTCTTATGTAGTGACAAGACTGGAACTCTCACTCTCAACAAGCTTACAGTGGATAAGTCCTTGATTGAGGTTACTAATTATGGTTCATTTCAAATATATTAAGGTTTATTTTTTGACATTCAGAACTTTGTTTATGTAGATTCATTGACCATTGAGGTGTTCCATTGAATTTCAGGTCTTTGCAAAGGATGTGGACAAGGACACAGTGATTCTGTATGGAGCTAGGGCTGCCAGGGTTGATAATCAGGATGCTATTGATGCGTGTATTGTTGGAATGTTGGGTGATCCGAAGGAGGTACAATATCAGTGAACTGTAATGTGGTATTCGAGCAAGCATTATATATTCTTTGCTTACTTGATCAGTTTAGTGTAATAATCTTTTTCCTTGATGCTAACTGGACTTGACATTCTTCTCTTTGCAGGCCAGAGCAGGCATCACTGAGGTGCATTTTTTGCCATTTAACCCAGTGGAGAAGCGAACGGCTATAACATACATTGACTCAGATGGCAGCTGGCACAGAATTAGCAAAGGCGCACCAGAGCAGGTTATAGATCGTCAAGTGCATTACATTTATTTATTATTTTAGAAAACACTGCATCTTTTTCATTTGACATATCTACTATCTCTACCAGATAATTGAGCTATGCAACCTCAGGGACGACGCAAAAAGGAAAGCTCATGCCATCATTGATAAGTTTGCTGACCGTGGACTCCGCTCTCTAGCTGTTTGTAAACAAGTGAGTTGCATACTATTTTCTTCAGAATTTTGATTCAATGATGAGTTACAATTGCGATATTATCTGTTTCAACTTTCAACCATGAACTGTTTCCTTTTGCAGGCCGTACCAGAGAAAACGAAGGAAAGCTCTGGAGGGCCATGGCAGTTTGTTGGTCTCTTGCCTCTTTTTGATCCTCCAAGGCATGACAGTGCTGAGACCATTAACCGTGCCCTTAATCTAGGTGTCAATGTCAAGATGATTACTGGTGATCAGCTTGCAATTGGCAAGGAGACTGGTCGCAGGCTAGGCATGGGAACCAATATGTATCCTTCTTCTGCTCTCCTTGGGCAGACCAAGGATGAGTCTATTGCTGCTCTCCCTGTTGACGAGCTCATCGAAAAGGCCGATGGCTTTGCTGGCGTGTTCCCTGAGCATAAATATGAGATTGTGAAGAGGCTGCAAGAGAGGAATCACATTTGTGGGATGACTGGAGATGGTGTGAATGATGCTCCAGCATTGAAGAAAGCAGACATTGGAATTGCAGTAGCTGATGCTACTGATGCAGCTCGGGGTGCATCAGACATAGTTCTGACAGAGCCAGGATTGAGTGTTATCGTGAGCGCTGTCTTGACAAGTAGAGCCATTTTCCAGAGAATGAAGAACTACACCATTTATGCAGTTTCTATAACCATTCGTATTGTCCTGGGATTTATGCTTCTTGCCCTTATCTGGAAATTTGATTTCTCCCCTTTCATGGTTCTGATCATTGCCGTACTCAATGATGGAACAATTATGACCATTTCCAAAGACAGAGTGAAGCCATCTCCTCTTCCTGATTCATGGAAACTTAAGGAGATTTTTGCAACTGGCATTGTCCTTGGTGCCTACCTAGCTATCATGACTGTTGTATTCTTCTGGCTTGCTAACAGTTCTGACTTTTTCTCGGTAAGGAAATGTAACACACACAATCATAACTATCACTGGTCAATTAAAATGTTCAGTTTCAAAGACCTGAAAAATTATGTCCGCTGCTGCTATTTTGCAGGAAAAATTCGGGGTCAAATCCATACGAGAGAACCATGATGAGCTAACAGCAGCAGTCTATCTTCAAGTGAGCATAGTCAGCCAGGCACTCATCTTTGTCACAAGGTCTCGAAGCTGGTCTTACGTTGAACGCCCTGGTCTCCTGCTTGTTGCTGCTTTTATCATTGCCCAACTTGTAAGTTGTATTAACTTCATAGTTGTTGAAGGTGTTTATACATATAAATATACATCTGACATACAATATTTCAGATTGCTACACTTCTTGCTGTGTATGCCAAATGGGAATTTGCAAAAATTCATGGTGTTGGGTGGGGATGGGCTGGTGTTATTTGGCTCTACAGCATCATCTTCTACGTTCCTCTCGATATTCTGAAGTTCATCATCCGTTATGCTTTAAGTGGCAAAGCCTGGGACAACCTTGTCCAAAATAAGGTAACATCAGAACTCTTCTTTTTCTCAAGAAAATTATGTTCTTGAGGGAAAAGAATGTCAGGAGGCCTTATCTGGAAAACATTGTCTCTATTTGCAGACTGCTTTCACGACCAAGAAGGATTATGGAAGGGGAGAGAGGGAGGCACAATGGGCTGCTGCTCAGCGTACCCTCCATGGACTGCAGCCTCGTGAGACAACGGAAATCTTTCAAGATAAGAATTACAGAGAATTGTCTGAGATCGCCGAGCAAGCCAAGCGACGTGCAGAAGTTGCAAGGTTAGCTATTCTTTTTCCTGTTATGTATTTACTGCTTAAATGTTTTATATTCAAAATATCCAAACCAGAAAGATAAGTCGACTGGCAGGAGCAACCAGATAAACACACTTGATTCAGACACACTATTGCCCAAACAAAAAAATTGTTGTGCAGATTATTAATACCTTAGCTACCTCTATACAAACAATGGCTCTCCTGATTTCTTAAAGCAGAGGAACTATATTCATCCCGACAGGCCTCCCCTAAAATACCCAACCTGGGCAAGCTCATGCCGAGTTAAAAAAATCCCACTGATTATGCACTTATACATGGTTGTTATCCTATATTTTGATTACCAGGTTAAGGGAGCTTCACACACTCAAGGGGCATGTTGAATCAGTTGTGAAACTCAAGGGACTTGACATTGAGACAATTCAACAGCATTACACTGTTTGATATACAAATGCAGCTAAAATGTTTGCAAAGAATTTTGGGCTAAAAAAGTGAAATCCACACTCTGAGAATGAAGACGCATTCTTTTTGTTTTCAAATCATCCTTTATTTTTTTTCTTTGGAGGATTTTATAGGATGCAATTCAAGAGTTTGGAATAAGACATATGAGATTGTTTTTGACAATCCTGTGCTGGAAAAAAAAAATCATCAGGAAATTGTTAATTGTATTATTGTTACGTTAGTTTCAAATATGATTCCCTATTTGTGTTTCCAGCATATCAATTTCTCTTCTTGTTCTAAACTAAATTAAAGGAGTAACATTAACATCTGAACAGAATTTTGATGTACAAATTGATAACCAAGAAATCAATTATTCTTTTTGCCTCGTTTTTCCATCTCTTTAATTGGAAAATAACCGGTATGCTTCAGGTACCATAATGCCCCTTCAGCTGCATGCTCTGCTGCCGTCTTCTTTTTTTGTCTAGAGGCACCATAACACTCTAAAACAATAGATTCTGCCCCTTCAATCTCCACTATAACCTTGAAAGTGAACCTGTGCAAATCTTGAATTAGTCATAAACTGGATACAAATAATTAGGATGCTGATATATTTCCTTTTTTTTTTTATATATATAAAAAATGGGGTTTGGTTTATACTTACAGTCTCTGGTGGCAAGGTCCTTCTTCTTTGCAGCATTCATATAAAGGTGGCTTCCAGTTGTTTGCTGTACAAACCTCATGCAATTGTGATTTAGCTGATACCTTTTTTATTTCATCTAACACAAGGGACAAGGAAGAACAGCCATGCTTTAATAAAAGTGCCAATAATTGTTTCCTATCTTGCATGATTCTTGACGTGATGTATATATAAATCAAGAAAATGAGTGAAATTCTTAAAAGGGTACACAATGAACTCAATTTCAACACAAAGACAAATGAAAATTACCTGATTTATCAACCAAGACTCTATTCTCGAAATTCAGCTTGCTTTCAGACTTCTTGACAAGGATGTTAGGTTCTATCTTCTTGACAAAGATGTTAGGGTCTATATGCTTGACGGAACAAACAGAAGAACCATCATCATTTTCTTGTTGTTGTTGTTTCTGCAGCTGTTGTTCAGCTAATAAATCTGCTTCTGTATTTGCTTCATGATCAAATTTCTTTACCTTTACTCCCTCTTCTTCAGGTCTTGGTTTGGCAACTGCAGGAACATATGTGGTAATTGTTTTGCTTTGCTTAACCTGAAACCAGAACCATTCCAACCCCCCCACCCCCAAAAAAAAAAAAAAAAAAAAAAAAAAAAACAGAATTAGCTAAAATTCCGTATCAGAAAAAAGGGAAGAAGAAGAGGGTTTTCTTGAATCTTGATTCTTGATCATACCTGATTGTAGGGGATTGAGAAGGCCGTGGATGGATTTATTGGAGGAAGGTTCTTGAGATTGATATGGGGTTGTTTCTGTTGTTGTTGTTGTTGTTGTTTTGGTGTTGGTGGTGGATGTGAACGAGTCTCTGGACATTTCTTCTTCATCTTTTCATTGTTCTCTTGTCAATCTCTTTTTACAGTTGAATTTTTTAACAGTAACTAAGTACCTTATCCCATTTAAATAATAAAAAAATGCCAAATGTTGATAACTGACAAGTGGGCACAAAATTTAATGGTAGAGAAGACAAGACAGAGATTGCCCAACCAATACCAAAATGCAAGAAATAGTTTTTCCCAATTTTATTTCGTCTGTGGTTTTTAAAAGATGTATTTTATTTTAATTTTTTCGTTTATTTATAAAAAATTTTAAAATATATTAATTAATTTTTTCAAAATTTATTCTTATTTCTTATTTAATGATTGTACACAAATTTGAATAATTTTAATTATTTTAAACAATAGATAAAATGAAACACAACAAAAATTTTAGAAATTGTTTTTTATTCATCTGATGTCTTCTGCATTCAGTAGTCACAGAAGCTTGAATTAATCTGAATTCGAGTTGAGTGGATTCATAAGTAGAGTATATATATATATTATGGTTTCGGTTCAAAACCGAATCAAATCAAAGAAACCGATTCGCCGAATTTGATTAAATGGAAAACTGAAACCGAATCGAATATAGACACTAACCGAATCAAACCTGTTTAATTCAGTTCAATTCAATTTATTGGTTTACTAATTTTAATTTTTTAAATAAAATTTTATTTTTATTTTTATTTATTTATATTTTTTTAAAGTGTATTCTTCAATAATATAACTAAAAAAATATTTTGATTTATAATTGTAATATTTATGTATAATTTTTCTAAATTAATGTATTTATTTGATATTTTATAATATATTTAGATATTCGGTTGGTTCGATTAAATTGAAATTTTTTTGATAAAAACTAGAATCGAACCAAATTTAAATCAGTTTTAGAAATTGTAAACCGAACTAAACTGAATGTTCAGTTTAGTTCGAACCGTTGTATACTCCTATTCATAAAATTCTCTTAATACCTATTTTCTCCACTTAAATCTAAAATTTTATTTAAACAAATTCAAATTTGAACCAATAGATGGTAAAATTTTAAGAATAATTACCATTAAATATGCTTGTTAAAAAAAATTACCATTGGAAATGTTAAAAAAATGTAAAATGTTTTTGTACATTTCTTCACTTCATATCATATGTATGTGGTTAGGTTTACGCTTCTTTTCACATGCTCCCTTTTCTGTTTAGTGCATTTGTTTTGTGCACAAAACGCATGTGAATTCTTTTTTCTTTTTTAATGAAGTCAAGGATATTTTTTGATATAGTTATTATTTTTCTTCACTAAAAAGTTATATTTTTTAATTTCTTTTAAGGTTTATTAAATTTGATTTTTTTGTTAGTTTAATTTTTTAATTTAAAAATTAATTATTTAAACATTTTAATTTTTAAAAAATAAAACTTGTCAACACTTTCAGCATTATTTGAGGTGTCTAAATTGTATTTTTATGACTTCAAATGACACCTAAATTAAAAAGCATCTATAAATTATAAAAGGCAAATTAAATATACCAAGTCTCCAATTGTTATATCATGGACCCCTATTCACATTGCAACATGGATCATGAGCCATCACATGTGCGAGATTAAAAACGTGCGTTTTTTTTTTCAAGTTATATTGTAAACTTTTAGCAACTTTTTCAGTATTTATGTCTCCTTGAGTATCACCAGTAATGATTCAAACAATATAGCATTTGTGTCTCTTTATACTTGTAAAAATTAATACGTTAATTGATCAAAATTACGAGATTCATTAATCTTTAGTTGTATATTCATTGAGAATCAATGAATCCATAGGTCAAAATTAATGAGTCTGCTGCAGATTCATTGACCTTTGCCTACAGGTGAAAATCAATGAATTTGCAGCAGGTTCATTGACCTTCATCTGTATTTTCATTGAGTTTTACCTGCATATTCATTAACCTTCACTTGTAGGTTCACATTCAATTTAATTTTTATTTAACAACACATGAACCTTCAATCAATAACACATGAATTTTTACGTTACAACTAATGAATTTATATGCACAAACTAAACAAATACAACAAAATCAATGAAAATTCAATCTAAAAAAATACAAAAAGAAAAAGAAGAAAAAAAAAAGGAACAGTTGTTGAACATATATGTATTTTTTGCAAATCCACCCTCTCTGGCTCAAGTTATGATTTCAAGTTTTGAAACATTTGAGATAAACCTCGAAGAAGAAGAAAAAGTAGCAACTGATCTAAAAACAAAGCGCAGAAAAAAAAAGTGTAGAAAAGGAGGGATCGTGATCGAACAAAAGGAAAAAGAAGAACAAGAGGGGAGGGATCGTGAAAGGAAGAGCATAAGAAGAAGAAGAGCTGCGTTAAAAAAAAAAACATTAAATAAAAAGACTCGCACACGTGTAGTAAAACTCTGATCCATATTGCAATATGAATAGGGGGTGCAAGATATAATTTGCAAAGTTTAGAAGCCACATTGTCTTAAGCCATATTTTAAAGATAAAGTCACTAAACTAGTGGAGACATCATACCAGGCCTCAAAGGATCATTGCTCTCTCTCTTTGTAGCAATTAAGGTTATTGGACATGGTCTCAACAAGGCTTTTTTTTTTTCTTTTAATTGAGCTATTTACCGATGTTGAGATTCTGATAAAATTCAGAGCTGTTAGTTATTACAGTTAATAAAAGAAATTATACACAAAATAATTTGAGCTCTTATAGCTATCAAATTTTCAAGCACTTATGGTTACCGAATATCAGAAATGTCAGATAAAAAAAATCGATATTATTTTTTTTAATAATTTTTGCAAAATTTGTTATGTTGTTTTACGGTGTGATTTATGTGTGTTATTTATATAATAAAACAACAAATTTTTTTTTTAAAAAAAATTAACTGCGATGAACAAAATAATAAACATTAAGTGATATAATGAATTGTTATGAAAAAATTTGCCTTATTGTAAACCAAAATATCACAACTTATTAATTTTCTCATATTGATTTGTTTGTTTGAATAATTTTTTTTTCATTACTTACATCCAAGAATGTGTCATGTGCGTAGAACTGGACCAAATTTTCTGTAATCTACTAGTCTTCAAATATTAAAACTTCGTTATATCAGCTAGCAGAGAGTTGTTTCTCGCTTAACTCACGTCTTGAATTTGAATTCTGGTACATAAATTTTCGCTGAATTAGTTGTTAAGAGCTTTTTATTACCTTTGTGGTCCTCTTAAATCCAATCAAATTAATCAATTTTAATGGATTCTGAATACCGATGATTTAAAAAAAAATTAAAACTCAATGTTACAACTTTTCAAAAAAAAAAAAAAACTCAATGCCACAAAAGGAAGGAGAAATATTCTTATTATTCTTCAAATACTAAGGTATAATAATCTTGAATAAAGATTAGATGTTTAACACATAATCTTGATTGATGCGTGAACTGGCCCGAGAATACCATCATCATTCGAGAGAGAAAAAAAAAAAAATCTAAATTGATCAACCAAGATTGGCTATGTAGTCTATGTCTTCATAGTTTTATACATGCACATTAATTAATAGCTTTCTTGACCTTTAATCTACATACTTAAATGCTAATGAACAGCAAGATGTACACAAATCTCATATAGGTAGGTGATAGTAATATATACTCTTGATATTGCTTTTATTCTTCAGAGATGCTGTCTAAATCTGGTTGCCAATGATCAGAAGATGTAAATGACCTATTTGGTGAAGGTCCTGTTGTGATCAAATCCTTATTCCTTTTCTTGGCATGTCTTTTACTGTTGGAAGATCCAAAGCTGCTAGATGTTCCTGTTGTTACACTTGATATATCACCCTTATTACCTCTAATCTTAACCCCATTAAGCATGCTCATGAAGCAATTATCATTTGACAAGCACCCTTCTTTATTACCTGAATATTTGGCCTCATTGATATGATCTTTTCCAGGAGATTCAGATTCAGATCCAGGTTTTTCTGAGATTGGGTTGATATGAAGTGAAGGTGCACTGTGTTTGAGAGCATGTCTCTGAAGCTTCCTGATTGTGCTTATGGGCACAACATAGAATTTTTGGCCTAATGCTAGTACAGTGTCCGGTGGAACAATAGCCGATGGCTGCTGGAAAACATTTGGATGAGCAACCACACATTTCGGGTTCCGGTGCATGATCTCTGATGCAAGAACTGGCCTGTCATGGAGCTCTTTGTGCCCTCCTGGATGAACAATTTTAACCACCATGTTCTTGGAGCTATTACTGCATATCCACTTTGATATGGCCATGATCAGTTATTTTCAGGAATTGACCTCTTGGCGAAAGAGCTAATCTAATATTATGCCATTGCCATGCTTTTGCAACAATGGAGAGATATTTTCTGGTCAGGAATGAAAGGAAGAGGAATACAAAACAAACTTATATCCTTGTAGTTTGCAATGTTTTGTTTTATCTAATTGGCATTTGATAATATCATGGCACATGTTATTGACATTTCGGCAATATAAAATATTTTGCCACAGCAATTTCATCAATGACAATGAGCAAAACTTGTTCATCTTTTCTCGTAATCAGCTTGATTCATCCTACTCATAATTGTATGTATGCTTTTGTCCTCTAATATGCTTGGCTGAGATCATTAAAGTGCGAGTTAATTAGCATAACAACGATTGGTGTTTACAAAGAAAACTAGATTCTCCAACCTTATTGGGAGGAAAAAAATGGGAGCTACCGCCTAAATGTCCTGAAATCCTGACAAAAACAAAGGTCATTGTCTCAGTTGAAGGTGGCCTGAAATGGATTAGTCATTTGTAATCATTACAATACTTGGCAGTTGGCACATCCTCATACACTTGTTTTTGTTTTTTAATATTGTTGTGTATGCATGCAATATAATGGACATGTCAATGGTAGCGTTGGTAGACACGGCCCTGCCAAATGAATATGACAATATTGTGACGATGTAGGCAATTGCCCTTTGGCTTTTTACTAGTTTTCACTAGAGCTGCATACAGAATGATGTGGATTTTCTCGCCTAAATCATTTGGAAGCACAAGCTCAGCTCTTAGCAGCAATAATTTATTCCCTTCACTTATAAGTTAATCATTTTAACATCTCAAATTATTAAAAATATGACTTATAAATAATTTTTGACTAGTTTAGATGCCTAAATAGTTTTCATTTCATGTTACAGAAATATCATTTAGACACTTCAAATAAGGCTATCTCTCGAGGTATGCGAGTTAAGCCTTGAACTGATAACGCTAGCAATTTCTCACATCACTTACGTAGTATAGTGCTGAAAATATTGATAAGTCTTGTTTTTAACAACTTAAGATGTCTAAATAGACAATTTTTAAGTTAAAAGAGCAAACTGATAATGGATATAGTTCATATTCATACAATCAATAATTGTGTGACTATAATTAGATCATGGTCCTAGAAAGCTAAAGCTTGTTTTTGTTGGCTCACAATTAACAGATTGAGATTTTTTTTGTCAGTTACAATTTGGGGAATGGCAGGTCTCGAATCCGAGACCTGTTTAGGCTAACAAATTTAGATATGAAGACATTTTATACTCATTCCAGTTGAAGCCATCTATGTTAGGAAAAAAAATATATCCAATTCTTTTTTTTCTTTTTCCTTTCATATTAACGACCTAAGAAGTCATTCTGCATATTTACAGAGGTTTCTTTCATAGTAAGTGTCAAATTCAAAATCTGCAGGATTGAATTGAAGAGACTTATTTCAGTAAATCATTATATTATAGATAAACATTTTTGGTTATATAAGCCTAACACATATGATGAACATTTTTTGGAGTCCTGCAAATGAAATTTTCAATTTCTTCTTAATTGCCTGAAGTTTGGACCACTCTCATTGTCAGCATCAGCATGGTAGATAGTATTGATAAATATGCTAAAGGCAGCACATGCGTTTTATAAAACAAGGTCAAAAGATGCTGAGCAATCAATTGAAAAACTATTCCTAAAATGGGATCTTAAGAGAACCCAATTATCTTCTGTGTTTTTTTTTTTTTTTTTCTTTTCTGAAAGACATGCTTATATAAAATTTGAAAAACGATTCAGTAAGCTCATGCTTATAGAAATTAGTAACTCACATTGAGCTTTTAACTTCAGTGAAGGATTACTGCTAAAACTGGAATATCATCAGAAGTTGGCAACCCTATTCCCATACCTTCCATTTTTGACATCAAAAAAGACAATTCACCAAACTTGTTCTTGGAAATGCAGTATTTCAAAATCATTCTTCAATCACGTTAGGAATGCATGAAGAAATGACATTGCATTCATTTAATTTACAACTGTGATGACAAGAAACAAAATTTTTCCTGTAATGGTTATGCATATGCAGCTGAATATACAAAGAGAAGTGGCTAGAATGAGAAAGAATGGTCATAAAGAAACACAGCATATCTGCATATTCCATCATTTGTGTGAAGGCAAGGGAGCAGAAGGCACAGGCTCCGTAATTCTTAGTGACCCTCCATGCTCCAGAGGTAAAAGAGGGATCAGCGAATGCAGGACATCAGTTATCAGTGGCCTGTAACTTGGCTCTTGCTGTACACATAATACTGCCACTGCAGCAACCTACTTAATGACAACATTTAAATTGATTTGATCCGTTAACTACAAAGAAAAATACAGAAGTTATAAGCAATAACAGCGATCACATTTGCTCTATGTACCTGATATAAGTGCTTTAAATCCATAGTGTCCTTGATTATAGGGTCGACGATGTTAGGAAGCTTTGATCTGTCTGTAAGCTGAGGCATGGCCTACATGTCAAAAATAGGTGTATAACTAAATTGTACACAAGCTTGGAATCCTTCATTGTTAGTAGATGATAAACATGTGTTAAAGGAAAATTACCCATGTTACTATAGACTGGCATTGGTCTTCTGACATCTTTTCAATAGGTTTTCTTCCCATGAGGAGCTCCAGAAGGACAACTCCAAACGAATATACATCACTTTTATCAGTTAGTTTACCTGGAAAAGGAGGAGGATTGGGCTTATCTTTGACCAAAGAAAAACCAAGTGCAAGAGATGTCTAACTTGGAGTAATTATAGCATCAAAAGAGCACTAAAAGCAGTAAATATGTCCCGGAAATGAAAGATGCATGTGCCTGACTCAACAGCTCTAACTTTATTCTTTTGGAATCTTTTCTTTAGTTCTGTAACAAAATAACCCTACGAACAAAGAGCTACATTAATCGCATAACCATATGGTCTTGACAAAACATTACTGCCATCCCAAGAAAGAACTCACAAAAAGAAACAGGAAGCAAGAATGTTCAAATTTATCTGAAGAAAGCAGGAAAGTCATGGAGAAGAAAAAATATCAGTTTGTAATTAACTATTTCAAGCAGAATTTGAGAATTCCACAAAGCTCAAATGAAATTGCTGAAACAAAGGACCATGCTTCAAAACCTTTGTAAACATTTGTGATTCATGTGAAGTTGTGAACCATAAATTTCATGTGAAGGGCACATTTTGCAAACAAAATTCCATCAATGCAATTTTTCATGAGGACATGTTGCTTCTACATGAAGACATCAATACATGAGCCAAGTCCTAATTTCATAATGGAGTGAAGGAAACTGACACCTATCAGAAAACAGTAGATTCCATGTGATGGAACTCCAAAGAGAAGAATATTAAAGTTCAAAAAAGAAAAAAAAAAATCTGAAATGGTAAACATCAACATTATCTGCGGAATACAACTTTTACCCTGAAAAAGACATACAGAATTTTAGCATACCTTCCAAAAGGTACTCTGGAGCAACATAACCTAGAGTCCCTGAAAGCTTTATGTTTTTGTTTTCAATCCCAGAAGTTACAGCGAGGCCGAAGTCTGAAAGCTGAAGGAAAAAAAAAAAATTAATCAAGGAAATGTTCAACTTGACATCATAAAGTGTAATAGAAATGTGCATGTGAGGATTGCAGTGCCTCTGATTCTGTATAGATTATACCTTGGCATTGAAGTTAGAATCCAGAAGAATGTTAGATGACTTTAGATCTCTGTGCACAACAGGAGGACTGCAATGCTCGTGAAGATATTCTAGCCCTCTGATCAACATCAATTTACAGTGATGGCAACAGCTTAGCAAAGGAAAAGGAATTTTCTTTGGCAAAAAAAGTGAAAGCAAGGGAAGAAAGCATAAGAACGAGAGAAAATTGAGCATTGGACTTGCCTTGCAACATCAACAGCAATTTTCATTCTCAAATGCCAAGTTAATTTTGAGCCATTTGTCGGTCCTAAAATGTTCATCAAAGACAATATATCAGCAAAATAGTTTATAAATTTGTATCTTCCATTTTTTTTCTTCATCTGAGGAAGTGTACCATGTAATTGACTCTCCAAAGATCCATTTTGCATCATTTCATAGACAAGAAAATTTGCTTCATCATGAATGCAGTAACCCAGAAGAGAAATTATGTTCTGATGCTGAATTTTTGTCAACCACTTCAACTCATTCTGCACTTACAATTGAAATTGGAAGAAATAGGCTAATCAGAATTCTTGATCACCAACAGATAATTATTCAAATCAATTAATGCATTACATTACCTCAAATTCCCTTTGAACCTCCAGTCCACCCTCTACTTTCTTTACAGCTGCAAGGAGTTTGTCACTGAAACGAGCTTTATAGACGCGGCCATGACCACCTTCACCTAGTAAATTATTTTCCCAGAAATTGTTTGTTGCAGCTTCTAGCAACTGATACTCCATCACAGCAATGGATCCTTTCTTTCCAACCATTCTCAAGGAATTAAATTTATCCAGAATTGGACTCAGAGTATGCCCATTTCCAGCATCTGCAAAGTAAATTTAAAGAAACAAAAAGAAAAACCTGAATTAGCACGCACAAATATGTGACTAAACAGACTCCAAAGAAAAACTGCAATAAAGAAAAGAAGATACCAAAATTTTGTTTGTTTTTAGCACTAGATTTCTTCGAGTTTTTCATTTTGTGGATCAAGAAACATGACAGAAACAATAAGATTCCTCCAAGGAGTGAAGAAGCAATAATTAATGCTATAAGGATTCTCTTGTTCAAATCTTGATGGTGCACTACTGTAACCACCGGAACCGTTTGTATTCCTGCATTAACAAAATGAGTTATAGATCTTTTCTCAAAAAAAAATTATAGCTCAAAATATATATAAAGAAGCTTAAAGAAAAAGGACCACAAACAATAAACAAAGTATAATTTAAAAGAATCAATGTTCTTAGCAGAAAATTAGTTGAAGTAAAACTGAATAAAATATTAATCTGACATATTTCTGCAGAATATATACATAAAAAAAATTGCAATTGCCATATAAATATCCACAAACTCATCCCATTAAAAGTAATCTACCATCTACTTAGACAAACAAGAAAAGAGAAGTGGGGAAATTAAAGCTGTAGGGTCAAGTGGTTCTAAAAATTCCAGTGTAATCATGGCAGCAAACTATGATCTTCTCTATGCCTACAATTACCCAACAACCAAAAAACTGCACAGATTCAGACCAAAATTTGCATCTTTACTGACAATGTCGTCAGGGTTTCAGATTTTAGATTTTGAATAGTGAAACCAAGCAAAACCAGTTTATATTATGGAATCAAATGAAGCGTATGACAAAGACACAACATTTGAAAAGTTGCAAAGAACCAAAACCCCATTTTTATGATAATATGACTGAGGAACAACGAAAAGTACAAAATGTGCAATATACAGTCGAGACATATAGTTATGTACCTGGAGATTGAGCTTCCATTTTTGAAAATAAATGAGAAATGGGTACTTTTTTATCAAGAAATGTTGACTCAGGTCTAGCATCAAGCAGGAAAAACAAAGATGTGGTAAATAGCAGCAGTAATGGCCATATCCAACTGGGCAACAAGAAACCAAGAACAAGATTCACCATGTCTTGTTCCTCTATAGGAAGGAAAAAAGAAGAGAAAAAAGATCTTTAATATTGAACTGTACTGAATGTTCTTTGGTTCTTTTCAAAGTTTGGAACTTTGAACCAAAAACAATTGTTATATTTTTTTTTTTTAACAAGAAAGGACAAAACACTGTTGTAGAGAAATCAAAGAAAAAAGAAAAAAGCAACTTTCAATATTTTTTATTATTTTAATCATCAATCCAAGTAAGTTATGAGTAAGGGACAAGTGGGCATAAAATCATGTGGCAGTTATTGAGTTTTGAATGCTTTAAAGAAAAATGTGGGCATGGACATGATGGTGGTGGTGGTGGTGGTGGTGGTGGTGGTGGTGTTAATGGTAATGCTTTGTTTTCTTTTGTGTTGCTCAGTTCATTTCTGACCATATTAGATTTTTTACCTTATTAGTATTTTTTTACTATTTTTGTTTTAACTTTTTTTTCCCTCCATTTCTATTTTAAGATCATTTCCCTCCAAATGTATTCAACAACATTTTTTTCCCTCCTGTCATTTGAAAGATTTTTTTGGGATAAGTATTGCACAACAAATTTATTATCAAATTGGATGTTTATCTATTTTATGATTATGATAATTGTTAAAATTATTCGTAATTTTTATTGTTAAATTCACTATTTCAGTTTTCAATTTTCGGTTGAATAGTCAAATGGTAAACATTCTCCTTATGTCATGGATAAAATCAACCGATATGGTAAAAATTCATTGCTTGTTAACCTGCTAATAATTTGAATACAAAATCATAATATCCTTATGTTGTGTAAACTCTTCTATTGCAAAATCAACTCTTTAAATTAAATTTTAATTTACGTTAAATGCATTACATCCAACATCAAATTTATTATTCATAAGTATATGTTATAAGTTATTTCCAACAAAAAAAAAGTATATATTTTAAGTTGTCCTCTTTTTTTAGTCTCGTGGCTCAAATGATAGACATTATAAGGTAAAGTCATGGGTTCGATCCACTTTTCTTTTGATCTCCCAGTTGTTAAAAAAAAAAAAAATATATATATATATATATATATTATAAGTTTTAAAAAATTAGTACAATAATTTGATATATGCAAGAATCTTCCCAAATGTATAAGAAAATTGCACATAGCTCATTCTCTTCTACCCCTCAAGTAAAAAATCAATTTATACACTAAATGAGCTCTTTTTTACCTATTGCATGTTACAATTTTTTTTTGGATACCTTTTATTCACATTAAATCATATAAAAAAGAAGATAGCCAAGATAGCCAGCAACCTTTGCCAAGGCAAGAATAATGTGATTGCTTGCATTTTGGTTTGCTTTAATTTCTTTATTACCAAATTTTCCAATTGTCTTCATTTGTCAAATATGTCTTATATGCTAATAAACATAAATTATATCTATAAACTCAAATTGCATCCATGCACATTAATAAATATATAAGTTTAAATCCCCTCTCCAAATAAAAATAAGTCTTAATAAAATTAAAAATAATCTCAAATAAATAACAATAAAAATTACTTAAAATTTTGATTTATTTTTCAGCTTAAACTCTCAAATTCAAGTATGATTATCCATCATGATTGATATGATTCAAATGCTATTACCTTTATACTATATATTAATGAAAAGAAGTCGAAAAAAAAAAAGCTATCTCATCATAAATTAAAGCTCATGGGACCTGCAATCAATCAAATAAAAAAAATTGCTAATCATTGTTACAGTTTTATTAACATATTTATCTTTTTTTAATTACAAAATATATTTTTTTTGAATTGGGTTTTTTTATTATTATATATATATAGAGAGAGAGGAGACAAATATCGAATCTCGGTCTAATTACGATCAATTTTCGACAAATAACTAATATTTTTAGAATAATTACTTTTTTGGTGTTTTAACTTTTGAATATTTGCTATTTTAGTTTCTCAATATTTTTTGATTGATGTTTTGAAGGCTCCACTTTTTCATGAAAAAATTCATCTGATTTGTATCACTTATCAAACTTGGTTTCCCTTGATCTTTCTAACAATGATTTGGTGTTCGATGACAGCGTTAATAATTTTGAAAAGCTCTCAGCAAAAGTTGATTGAATTGGACTGAATGCGGCAAATATGTCATTGTCTTCTCTCAAGTCTTTGTTGAAGCTCTCTTCCTTGATGAAATCACTTTGCCTCTCTCGTTGTTCTTTGCAAGGAAAATTCCTTGGTGATTTTATCCTTGGGTTTTGTTTTTGATAACAATGCATCCTTGTAGCTAAGTTTGTTATTGTTATCGTATTATTATTGTTATTATGGTGGTGGTAATGGTAATGGTGACCATGGTAAGGATAGTGGAGATATAATGTAAATTTTGTAAATTTAATATCGTTTTGCACATCTGAACAGTGATATGGCAGTACACATATACAGTATTGGAGCTAACAAGTTATAAGTCAGCATTACGACATGAAAAATCCGACCAAAAGCACCACATTTAACTATAAATTTTAATATTCAGCAACTTGATTGAAAACATATATTTAAACACTGAAATAGTAAAAATTAAAAAGCTAAGACACCATAAAATAATTATCCCAATATTTTTTAACTCACTCACACTTTGTGACTAGCACTAAAAAGGTTTTATCGGGTAACAATTCTAGTATAAAAACTACCATTAGAAAACATCATTAAAAAAAATTAATAGAATGTTATACCATTAAATCCATTTTTAATTTAACAAATTTATTCTTGATATACTTAATCAATTAATACCATAATATTAATTAAATTACTGAAGTTTGTGAGTAAATATTTACGAGATTGTTAATAATTTTGTTTCTGGTAACATTTTTTCTTCAAAAAAAATATAAATGGTAATGTAGCAACTAAAATATATAAGGTGGCAGTTGATTAAAAGAGGGGCACCTAATAATAATAATAATAATA
>CATIWK010097893.1:0-11159 GCA_949634005.1 Mallotus japonicus
CTTATAATTTTAAGTTTGATGGGCCCTTAAACTTGCATGCTAATACAAGCATTTGTATAGGAATTATGAGACCTATGGTTTATGGTTGTTACAAATAATATAAATCATCACAAATCATATATTGACTGAATTTTGTCATCATTTTATTTATAAAAAAAAATGATTAGAAACCAACACCCTTAGATGTTACCCAAGTTAGTTGGTGCTTTGATGTCAATTAAAATGGAGAGAAAAAAAAAAAAAACCACAACTGCCTCCAAATGACACACTTCTATTATTAGGAGTCTCAACAAATCTCAACAAATAATTCATTGTGTATTCATAAATAACAACCCATTTGTTAGTTGTTATGTTTCTCTCACACTTTGGTGAGTCCTCACATATTTAGGCTTTTTCTTTCATTCATTATATTTAATGAGTGATTTCTAGTGTAGGGAAGTCCTCCCTAGCTAATTTAATATGTATTTTTTAATTGAATTATAGCTTTAAATATTATTTTTGCAATTGAAAATTTATGTTTTAGAAGTTCAATTTTTTTAACATTAGTAAAAAATTACACAAATTAAAATAATCAGCTAAAAATTTGTCCGTAGAAGAAAGTCGAAAATTGAGTAGTTTAATAATATATGCTTTTTAAGTCAGAAATAATTTTTCTTTTAGTGTTATTGTCACAGTATAGTTAAAGAATTTGAGATTAAGGGGGCGTTTGGTTTAGCTAATAGATGTTTTTTCTCAATCAGTTGCAATTTAAGTGTTTGATAAAACTTTAAAATCAGCAGTTAATAGTTGATTTTATTCAAAACAGTTGCTGATTTGATAAGTTCTATTTTGAAGTTTTTTTCCCATCAACTAATAGCTGATTTGTATTTATTTTTATTTAGATTATTTTACCATTATTAAAAATAACTAATAACAAATAGATTTATTTAAATTAAATGTATGTAATCAATTTTTATAGTTCATAATTTAATAAATATTATTGTAAATTATAATTAATAATTAAATAATTATAATATTTACACCTATAATTATTTTAAAAAAATATACAATAATATTTATATTTTAAATAATTTTTATTAATTATTTTAATAATATATAAATTAAAGACAATAAATTATTATTTATTACTATATATATTTTTAAAATAATTTTTATAATTAAAAATATTATAAGAAGTATATAAAATTATACTTACAAATAAATTATACCCTTAATGGTCATTTAACATACAAACAATAACAGCTAATAAAAATTTACCAAACAATTCATATTTATCAGTTGATAGTTATCCGCTATCCGTAACCGCTATCAGCTGTTATAAAAAACTAAACCAAATAGGCCCTAAATCCAACTTCATAACTACATCACTAATCTTGAGATCAAGTAGGAATATATAAAAAGTTCAATTTGAATTGTTCTTATTAAAAAAATGAATATCTTAGAAAATAATATTTTTACAATTCGAATTTAATTTTTTTATAATTTGATGAATGCAGTCCATTATTAAATTATCTTCGAATGATCCTTTTTATAAATATCGAAATTTAAAATTTAAGTTTAGAAATTAATTAATTAATTAATATATAGATATTTTATTTCTATTAAGAATAATTTTGAAATAACAATATTTATAATAATAACCTTATTGTAGGTAATACCATAAATTTATTGTATACGGGTAGAAGTAGCTTAGATAAGCATGCAAACCAATGATTATTTGAGTTGAAGAAGAGCACTGTGTTGTACAGACAGTTATGCTGTCCTACATCTCACGCAAACCTTTTTCACGACACCTCTCACTCGCAACTTTAATACAATTAAAAGGTTAAATTAGCAATTTACCTCCTGAACTTATAATCTGGACAATTCATTCTAAAATCAACTTTCTTGTCATTTACTCTATAACATTTTACAGTTTGATAAATTAGTTCCAAATTTTTTTAAAAAAATAAAAGAGTATAATACGCTCTCCAAGTAAAATAAAATAATTATTTTAAATAAGTTATTTTTAAGGAATTAAAATATGATAAATTTTTAAAATAATAATATTATTAGCTTTGTTTCAGTAAACTTTTATATATATATATATATATATGATTATTTTAATTAAATTTAAATTAGAAAATTATTATTTACTTCAAATGTAATGCAAATTATATATACAATGCCATATTAAATAAGGATTAGTATAACAATTTTAATTTTATTTGTGTGTGTATATATAAAATAAAAAATTCAATATTATTAATTTTTATTTAGATAAATATAAAAATTTTAATTTTATTTGTTTTATTTGTGTGTATATATATATAATAAAAAATTCAATATTATTAATTTTTATTTAGATAAAACATATTAAATTAGTGTTTCATTTAATTTTAAATTCATCTCACTTATTTTTAAGAGTGTGTTTGATTCAAATAAATTTTACAAAATTCATTTGCAAATTCAAATGAGTGTGTTTGGTTTAAATCAAAACTTTATAAAATACATTTCCAATTCCAACTTCACAATTTTGTGGAATTACTTAACACTAAATCCATTCTTATAAACAAAATGTTTTGGTTAAAATGAAATTGAAATTTATTTTTAATTCTATTTAAAATTCATTTAAAAATAAAATAAATTCCTTAATTAAATTGAACCAAACATGGTGTAAGTGTAGTCCAATCTCCTAAATACATAGCTAATTGACCAAAATGTGAAACATCGGGACTAAAATGGCAAAAAAATAAATTTTAGAGTGAATTCCACCTTGATTACAAGTTCAAGGGGCAAATTGTCTCTTTAAAATAAAAATAAAGCTTTTATTTAAAAAAAAAAAATTTTAAAGCTGACTTCCTTAGTACACTACTCTCTAGTCTCTTTCTTTCTTTTCCTTCTTCTTCTTACTTCTTATTCTTCCTTCTTCTAAATTTTAAGCTGAGAGTCTGAAGAACACAGCAGCAAATTCCACGTGACTAGCTCTCCAGACGCACCACACCGCTCCATTAAAAGCTCACTCACGCGAATCCAATTCAATTCTTACCGAAAACTACTTCAGCTTCTTCATCAATGGGTCTAACCAGTTGATGTTCATCGAATTATCAAACATTTTCTTTGTTTTGTGGAATGGTGATGAAGGAATTGAGCTGAGAATTGGATTGCTACAGTACTAATAACTACAATAATTAGAAGTAAAATGATGAAGCAGAGAAAGGTGGTAGTGGTGCAGCACCAGAAATCTCAGTTTAGCAAATGGAAGAGGAAAGTGTTTCTTGTGTTGCTGTTAGGGTTCTGTTTCGGGAGCTGGATTTTTATGCAAACTCATTACTGCAGAGTTCTGGCGCTCGCTTCCTTGCACTCCAGTTCATCTCCTAAGCCTAAAATTGCTTTTCTTTTTATTGCTCGAAATCGCATTCCTCTTGATTTGATTTGGGATTCCTTTTTTAAGGTAACTTTTTTTTTTTTGCTTAATGTTTCTGTTGTTAATGTATTGTTATTAGTAATTGAATGTGTTGTCAAATTATGTGCTTTATTGCAAAATCATGTCTGTAATTGAGTTCTAGTAACCAAAGCCTCAAGAATTGACTTCCATTAAATTGAATTCTCTCATTTTAAAAGCCTTTTCAACACACACATTTGATACATATTTGTGAATTTTGATCTGTTAAAGCTTGCTTATTAATTACTAAGATGCTTGGATTGGAATTGGATCATCTTTGTTTTGAGTTCCAACGGTGATCGTTTTCTCTTGAAATATTGTAGTTAATCTCTATATTCGTCCGTTTTCTCAAGAAATGACTAAATTCATTGCTAATATTCAGTGTCAGAGGAATCTGCTTGTAAGATTGTGTCTCAATCCTTTCCATTTATTAAGTTTTTAGAAAAAGATAATTCATAGGATGATCAATGTGATGTGCACCCATCTTGAACGTTTAGTTCTTTTATCATTAGGCTGCAGTCTATTTTATGCTTACGGTGTAAAGCAAGAGGGTCTAGATCCTCAGACCTCAATTGGAATTCTTATCATTGTTGTACAAAAGGGCTCTGCTTTAGGTTGCATTTCCATGATGAATGATGAAGATTGCCAGTCGGTTAGATGAAAAAAAAAAAAGAAAAACTAGCAATCAAACTTTGCTTATCTTTACATTTAATCCATTTCTTATCACTAATGTCTCATCTTTAGTCTTGACTCTTGTATCTATTATTGCTACTAAGTGTTAATGCTGCTTGTAGGGTGAAGAATCGCGATTTTCGATTTTTGTTCATTCTAGGCCTGGATTTCTGCTCAATAAAGCAACAACAAGATCCAGATATTTTTTAAATCGACAAGTTAACGATAGCGTACAGGTTGTTATTTTTATTACTCAATCTCGCTTTTAAGGTGCAAAGTGATTATTATACTGCTTCTTTGTGTGAATCCACTACCATTGCCACTTACTTTTTATTGTTGTAAACTTTGTCCATTTTTTCTAGTCAGCTTAATTTGCAATCTCTATTCTTTGTTAATTGGTGAGATATGTTTTCAATCAATTTCAGGTAGATTGGGGAGAAGCAAGCATGATTGAGGCAGAGCGTATTTTACTGAAGCATGCACTAGAGGATTCTAAGAGTGAACGATTTGTTTTCCTCTCTGATAGGTGAGAATTGGTGACAATAATGGCTGCTTCGTTCTATACCTTGCATGAGTCTTTCCGCTTAGATTACATTCTCTCTGGATGTATATGAGATGCTAGTTTGTTTAATGGAATGAAGGGCTTTTGTTTAGTTGAAGCTTATTACATATGTTCTTCTTACCTGATAACTTCTCAGTTACATGTTCTCTTCTCAGCTGCATACCTCTGTATGACTTCAGCTACACTTATGAGTACATCATGTCAACACCGACTAGTTTTGTTGACAGGTTAGTCAACCAGGCCTTGTGTGTGTATGCTGATAGATATTTTGTTGCTTTTGGTATTTATATTATATGAACTGAAGAAAATGAACATTTTTGAAAGCTGTTATGTTTTAACAGACGTTCATGTCATTTCTGCTGAGAATATTAAAGGAATTAGAATATATAACTTTCTAGCTTTTAAATATTTAATTTCTACATTCAGGCTTTAGAGCTTCAATGCAATGCATACTATGGATGGTTTATGAAAAATTTTTTTTGGAGAGGAAAGAATTGATCATTTTAGTTGTACAGGTGATCGTGTATTCTATAGATGCTAGCATATAGTAGTTAAAAATGCAAAGGACATCAAAACTGCCAGTTATAGCAGAAGGAACCTCTCACAGATTCAAGTGAGAACTAAATGGAGAATATAGGCATCGATTATATGGCAGATACCGTAAAATACTATATAGTCAGGTTTTGCCAAATCCTGATTGGATTCCTCGAGATCTCTCTATTTAGGTTTTCTTTCTATGAAAAATCCATTTCTAGTGATGTCTTCCGGGGGGGTCTTGGTAACCCAGCTGAAATAGTTTGATTATGAATGCGTCCTACATCACAAAATAGAATTTTCCCACCTTGATTTTAGCATAAAGTTCTTGAATCTGTGAATTTGATTTTTAGTCATAGAAATTATAACAGTTTAACAATAAAATATAATATAATAAGACAAATTTCACTGTTCTTGACCAGCCTAGTGTTTTATTGTTCACCTGGTATCTTACATAATCAATTGATTATGAATGAGCTAATGCAGCTAACTGCTGTACAACTTTGTTAATAAATTTGGTCTTTCCAAACTGCAACTTGTACAGCTGTGTATTCTTAAATTATAAGCTATCTTATACTTTTTTACAACAACACAGGAGTTCTTTTCAGCCTTTTCCAGATTTTGTTTAGTTTGATTAAGCACAAAGTGTGCATCACATTAGATTGCAGGATAAGATCTCCTCTGAATTAGATTCAATGTGGTCTTTCTTTAGAATGTGAAGTCACTATAGCAAAATAAAGGTAACTTACCTATGGGTTTGTGAGGTCTTGAAAATCAAAAAATACTTAGATAACTGAGTTTCCTCCATGTCAATATTATTTCCCCTTGAATTGGCCAACTGAAGCTGTTTGAGGATGGTGGCTTTCTGTAGAAAAGTTAAATGAGTAAAAGAAGTACTATACCAGCCATCATTCTCAGTAAAGGGTTAGGCATGCAACATGTCATTTCCACTTTGGCCATCTAGATTACTTGTAGGTAGTCTCTTGTTTCATCTAGATTATGTATTGGTAGTACCTTGTGTTGACTTTTGAAATTTGTTGGACATTGTTAACAAGTCCACGGGCCCTCGAGAGTGTCGGCACACGAACACACATGTGCTTTGAGAGTGTTGAGTGTTGGTCCACGCATACACATGTGGACTTATAAATGGGGTTGAGCCCATGTAACACAACCAATTGACTTGTGTTAAGGTCCAATCTACACCACTTATAAGTCACTTTATTGCTTTACACTTTTCCAATGTGGGATATATTCTCTAACAAACATCATTTTTTTTCACTATTCCTTTTCTACCCTCCTGCAATTTAGAAGCTGATTTTTGCCTATATCTTCTAACACTTATTAAACCTAAACCTTAAATTCAGAAAATTAAAAAAAATTGAGCAGTTATAATTCAGATTTCAGAACTAAGCCTTGTCAAAAGTTAGCATATAATGTACCTTTAGGAATTCTTATATTGTCAGGGTTGTATGTTCCTTAAATGTTATTACAGCTAATGTTATAATTGATTAAATTATTCATACTTATAATGAATTCCAGCATGTGTTGAAGTTAGTTGATTAATCTGGGTTATGATTCAGCAGAACCCTGTTAAAACTGTGTTCATTATTGGGTGGCTTCTCCCCATGCTTATATTTGCATTAATTCATCTCATGAAGAGATTATAGTATTGTCTTAGTCAGAGCATGTAAGCTGACTTCTTTTTGCAATCTTGAATTGAATGTCTCTTATAACGTGCAACTTATATATGTGGAAGCAGCTTTGCTGATACGAAAGAGGGACGCTACAATCCAAAAATGGATCCAATCATTCCTGTTCATAACTGGAGGAAAGGATCTCAGGTGAAAATTGAATTTCATGGCAGAATCTATTTGTTCTAAGTTGCCTCTTTTATTTTCTTTTAATTCTATCTGTAATTTTGTTTTATTTGATCCATTATGCGTAGATTTCTTTGTTTAGTACTAGGACTTACTCCTATTCGTCTTTGATACATGCTGCTACCGTAGTAGTGGCTGGAATTTTCTTTTAGCTTGACTTATGATTGATGCTTGAATTCAATGAAAAACTTGTAAAAAGATCATGTAAATATTTGATGACAGTATCTGTTACTTCAGGTATCTGATTCTCTATTTTGCATCTTGTTGCAGTGGGTTGTTCTAACTAGAAAGCATGCAGAGGTTGTAGTGAACGACACTACTGTATTTCCAACTTTTCAACTGCATTGCAAGGCAAGTTTATGGTCATTGACTTATATGTTTTGAAGGAA
This sequence comes from Mallotus japonicus, assembly GCA_949634005.1. Taxonomy (NCBI): domain Eukaryota; kingdom Viridiplantae; phylum Streptophyta; class Magnoliopsida; order Malpighiales; family Euphorbiaceae; genus Mallotus; species Mallotus japonicus. The sequence goes on from CATIWK010097893.1 coordinate 7,459, forward strand.
AGATTTTTGTGCCTAATGGGATGACAGCATTGCAAGTTATCATATTAGTCATGTTTCTCTGTCAGAGATCAAATGTTGTTGATGGGTAGTACATCTGATTTGTTTTGAATATGTTTTGGTTTATTTCTCTTCATTCTTTAATATTTAGCTAATATATATACTTGATTGGGCATGTCAAAAGCTAAAAATGATTGTGGTTTCAATCATTGCTTCTTACAAGGAAGCCCTTTGTCTATGGGAAACCATTACCACTTAGCTCAATGGTTACTTATTAATAGATAATGGACCCTTAACTTTTCCTCGTCATTCACAGTATTCCACTTTGGAAGTTGGACTTCTTCCAAAGTTCTATTTTCTGTTGTGGACCTCTTATTCTCTTAACTTAATTCTTTTGTGCATGATAATGATGCAGAGGAGATCGCTACCTGAGTTTTGGCGGGATCGCCCCTTTGTAAGCATCTCTGTTTCTTTCCTTTATTAACTAACTTATATATTCTATTTTTCAATGAAGCAGTTTGGCACATGCATTGAAATATTATGAGTTATGACCTGAGATTTGTTTTCATATCCTGATTTAATATCTACTTTTTGATGTGGATTTGAAGTTTTTTTTTTTTTTTTCCAACCAATATTTGAAGATGGTATGAAGTAATAATTCTGCATTTGACATGTACAGCCTGCTGATGCAGCCAAGGAGCACAATTGTATACCTGATGAACATTATGTCCCGACATTATTGGCTGTAAGATGAATTTCTATCCATGCGTGCCAAGCCTTGTTTATTGAAATTGTTGGCTGGAAGGTCTTCTGCTTGTGAATTATTTACTCTGATAGAAAATTTCCTCTAAACAATACTTTCTTTCTCTCTGGTGTTTATGTGTAGGTGTGTGTCTTTATTTATTTTTTTGTCTTATAGAAGATGTCTTGCTGTGGTATTGATGCATTAGTAGAGTCTAGCTCCACCTTGTGTGTTAGATTTTAACAGGTTATTGGCCTTGTCAACAAAAACATCCAATCCTTTTGCATTTTTGCAGTTTTATCCAGCTATTTTAGTTTTTGCAATTTCATCCACTTTTACCTTTTAGTTGCAATTCTAGCCAACTTTCTGCAATTGATTTCATTTGCACATTAGCAAACAGATGCAACGGCCATGTTGGATGAGATTAACACTAATTTATTCTCACTTGTGTTTTGTGTTTTTTATAGTTTTAGAGCTTAAGAGCTTGTGGTGCTAAAAGAATAAAATATTACTAATTTTATCCAATATGGATGCAAGGTTGGCATTAACACACAATATGAATCAATTTTAGCAGCTGGCTAGAATTGCAACTAAAAGGCAATTAAGACAAAATTGCAAAATTTTAAGAGGATTGTTCAAAACTGCAAAAATGTGAAAAGGTTGGATTTGTTTTGAGTCATTAGGCCTAGATGAATCTATAATAAGTTTATTAACACTATTTCTTCCATATTAAGTAGCTATTATAACAGGTTGTAGATGAAATTAGTTGTTGTTTGTCTAATAAAGTAATAATTTGGTGAATTCTATGCTTGCAATCTTGATGGACTTTTTTTCTCTGCATCAATATGGGCGTCAAATGCATAGCATTTGCACTAGAAGGTCCAGGTTTCCTATTTCTGTGAAAAAAATTGACTTCATAAATTAAAAGAAAACAGGCTTAGCATATTTATGTTTCATTTAATTCTGAAATATATTGATAAAGAAAAAATCAATGTTCTTTTTGGTTCTCTCCCCTCTCTTTCTCTCTCAAGCATTTCTTTTTGTAAAATTTAGCAGGAAGGCCTTGAAGGAGAAATCACTCGAAGGTCATTGACACACAGTTCATGGGATCTTTCATCTTCAAAGGACCCTAAACGCCGTGGATGGCATCCTGTTACCTATAAATTCTCTGATGCTACTCCCATGCTTGTAAAATCTATAAAGGTATACATGTCTTTTTGGTATATGAAGAATAAATGCTATGCCATGTTATTTTCCATGACTTGGAACCCTATGCTTTTTTTTTTTTTTCTTCCTTCTCCTGCATGCTGTTAATATTTCATCTCTAAGGCCTTATTGGGATTGAATTTGAGTGTCCTTAGTACAATTCAAGTCCTTCAGAAAGTCGAATCAATTATGACAGCCATTGTAAGAATGTACTCCTTTTATTAAAAGGAAAAAAGAGGAACTAACTCAAATTGAGGAATCAAACTTTGATCTTTCCTTGTATGCTTGTCAAAAAAAATTGTGCTTGCACAGTTTTGTCATGTGATTCATGTCTCATATCAGCCTGTCATCGTCACCATATCCAGTATCCACCACCTCAACCATTGGCAACAGAATATCCCCTGGCTGCCACTGTAAGAGATGTCACTTAGCCCTCTATCTCAATTCTTTTTTTGAATTTGATGCACTTGATAACAATAAAATTCTTCCATGTTAGTTTCTTCACTTCTACTTTTCAAAAGAAACTTCAGCACCCTAGTGCTTGTTTTAGAACGCCAGGTTTTTCGTTAATGATTACTGAAGAGAGTTTCCAGGGAAGTATGGTGTAGATCATCAACAACCAAGTATAGGAACAACTTTGTTTGAGTGAAGTAACTATAATAATATGAATCTCAAGTTACAGGAAGTGTACTTGTAACTATAATAATGTGAACTTCAATTTACGGGAGGTGTACTTGTCCCGCAGTCCAGAATTCTCATCATGTTTACATCTGGGATGAATGTAATTGCAACTTGATATGCCTAACTTTCCATTATTGCAACTTGAATGATTTAGTGGATGGTTATTTTGAAAGTCTGAATGGGTAAATCCAAGTGTTATCTCATAGTGGTTATCAAATATGTGGGTAGTAATGTTTGTGAGTTTTGTTTACTTTTGCAGGACATTGACAATATTTATTACGAGACTGAATATCGAAGGGAATGGTGCACCAGCAAAGGGAAACCATCGAAATGCTTCCTTTTTTCAAGGAAATTCACACGTCCTGCTGCTCTTCGTCTTCTTGATATGGTGAATTTCAAATGCCCTCAACTTCCTTCCTAGTTTGGAGAATTTAGCTTTAAGTTAACAAACTAACGAATTCCATGAATTAACTATTCTTCTCCTTTTCTGATACTTGCCTTTCAAATTTTTTCTTTCATGTTAGCAATTAGTTCATTCTAATTACTTGCTGTCATGTTTTTTTAATTGACAGTCGGTGCTGGGAGCTACCCGTAAGGCAGCAAGTAATTCATGATTCCTAACAGTGCTGATGTGAGTTTCTTCTGTAGGTATGATGTTAGATACGAAAGTTTAGGATTAACATATACAGATAAAGGTAGTGAAATATTCATTGAAGAGAGCTGTAAATTTGAAAGAGAAATTTGAATATAGTGTATAGTTTTCCTCATTTGTTTAGCCCCGACATAAAACAAAATAAAAGAAAGAAGGAAAATACCATTGTGTTTGATTTGATGCATCCTGAATTTTTCTTTACTTCTTTAATCTAGCCGACAGATGATTGTGAGGATGAAATGGCATTCCGTCTTCATCTTCTCTCTTCTGTTTTATGGAATCTGATAATACATTTGCAGTTCCTGAACTTGCATATTTTTCCTTGAACTTGGCATATTTTGTAAATTTTATCTTCTCATCTTATAAATTAACCATTTAGATATCAACTTGCTAATAATAACACTTGCAAACACTTTTTAACAC